>OOFE01012745.1:16308-34841 GCA_900323365.1 Monocentris japonica | reverse complement strand
CCCTTTACTCTCCTTCTGTACGAGTAGTGGTCGGAGAAAGAGACTTCAAAACATTAGAAAAACATTCTCTTCTGAGTTATTTTTATCTCTGCTGTATCAAATATGGGCTGTCAGGGGCCTAACAGCTAGTGCTAGCTTATTGAGTTATTTATCTATAGTGTATTTCTCCACACACTGAAGGTAAATATAAATCCAGACTCCACGACACCAACGGTTACAATCTACAATCTGCCTCCTTTTGAAAACACAGGCCATTCGACTCGACTGATTTTCCATTCTCATGATTTTGAGTATCAATAAAGTCTGTTAAAGTGTGGTTAGCTCCACACTCAAGTATATAAATCCACAGAGCTGACCTTTGTGCTGTGAGGTTCACATCTGGTGGTGTGGTTCGTAGTCGGCTTGCACTCCCCATATGTCCAGACGTGGTGAAGTAAGGCCTGGTGTGAAAGCGCACACATCTGGAAAGGAGCAGGCTTGGAGCAGAGAACATGAAGGACGTCACCCTGGAGTAAGTCGCTCATGGAAAGAACATCACAACAGGCCATGTGCAGCTCTGCACTTTTTCCTGCAGTTTGTCTTTGCTGGCACCAGATTGAAGAAGTTTAGTCTAGATTTGAGCTTGTCTCTGAACTGCTGTTGGATCATCTGTTATGGCTCAGACAAGCATGGACACAAAAACTTTCAGGGGAGATTAGATAGCAACTTTTGTACCCATGCAGTGTTATCACGGCAGGAAATAAAAAGCAACTGTCAAGTGTCTTTATCTCCTTCTTTGTTCTCTCTCGCTCTCTACTACTCTCTCTCCATTAGCCAATAGCAGCTGTAGCTGTCTGTCCATCTGAGCTGCTCCACTGGCCCTTCCCAGTAAGAAGATAAGTGTCACCGTCATGCTAAGAATAAAGCGTTTGTGCCTCTGGGAATGTTGCGGTATTGTGACTGACTCATCCCCAACAATGGCCCCGCAGTGTGTTTTCTGAGTTACGGTTCCCACCCAACATAAAGCCTTTAACGGCCTACACCGATCAGCCATAACATTAAAACCATTGGTGGTGGACAGGGGTCGTCAGCATGGGCACTCTGACTGTTCTGCGGCTACGCAGCCCCATACGCAGCAAGCTGTGATGCACTGTGTGTTCTGACACCTTTCTATCATAGCCAGCAGTAACTTTTTCAGCAATTTGTGCTACAGCAGCTCTTCTGTGGGATCAGACCAGACGGGCTAGCCTTCGCTCCCCACACGCAACCATGACCCTGTCGCCGGTTCACCGGTTGTCCTTCCTTGGACCACTTTTGGTAGATACTAACCACTGCATACCGGGAACACCCCACAAGACCTGCCGTTTTGGAGATGCTTTGACTCAGTCGTCTAGCCATCACAAGTTGGCTCAGATCCTTACGCTTGCCCATTTTTCCTGCTTCCAACACATCAACTTCAAGAACTGACTGTTCAGTTGCTTCCCAATATATCCCACCCCTTGACAGGTGCCATTGTAACAAGATAATCGATGCTATTCACTTCACCTGTCAGTGGTTTTAATGTTTGGCTGATCGGTGTATATCTCCACTGTGGACCAGACTTCACTACTTCCACCCAGTGAACCCTGGCCTTTGGCGTAAAGTGTAAAAGGACCATGACAAACTAAAGGGTTAGAACTTTATGTAGGCTTAGGTTCTGCGTAGCATTGCCCTTTTGCCCTTTTACATTTAGCCCATATTATTCCTAGTTTTTTCATAATGCTATGCTTTTATCTACCCCTTTGGCGAAATTCTATTTTTGCTTGCCAACTACCCCCAGGGAGGTCAGAGCACAGGATCAGCATCCTTGGAGCTGGTGGGGATTTGATGTCAGCTGGACGCCTCGGGGTTTGAACCTCGGATCGTCTGGTTGAAGGGCATTTTTTTTTTTTTTTAACCACCAGGCCACCCTGCCACCCTTCTCTTTGCCTTTGCCAATATCAGAAGTAATGAAATGGCCAAACAAATAACCTTGTGTTGCTACTCAAGAACAGGGCTCTGTGGTGAGAGGTGAGTGAGGTCACTTGCTAGCTTGATTAGCATAACACTGAAGTGTGTTGAGCTTTTTGGATTAGTTAATTACCCACTTAAATCCAACCAATGGATAAACTAGCATTTTTTGTAGTTTATTTGGATTGTTTGAGTCTTTAAAGCCAGAAAAAAAGGCATGTATGTGTCTACTTTGGGCAGTTAACTTCTAAACAGACCTGTGTAGTTGAAGCGAGAAGATTTGAAGGGGACAGGCACTCAGGGATTGGCACAGGATTGGACAGAGTCCCGCTGTTTGTCTCTCAGATCTAAGTAATTGGATTGACCTCCTTTCTGCCTTGACCACGTGGGTTAGCTTCAGTATAGTGATTGTGCTAAGTCACTTTTCTCACCTGGCCTCTGGCTACACCGTCTTGTCTCAGCGTAGCTTGGCGCTAACTTAGCGTTGGCCATCTAATGCTTGACTTGTGGCCTACATACGGGTGCGATGC
Organism: Monocentris japonica; assembly: GCA_900323365.1. Taxonomy (NCBI): domain Eukaryota; kingdom Metazoa; phylum Chordata; class Actinopteri; order Trachichthyiformes; family Monocentridae; genus Monocentris; species Monocentris japonica. Next base: position 32,343 of record OOFE01012745.1, on the reverse strand, counting down.
TGATAAGACCACCTGTTCCGGCTTTTCCTCAACATGGCTAGCTAAGTGGAGAGAGCTTTACCAACATACCCTGAGTGTTGGCTCATGGCAGGGAGGAGGTCACAACACACGCTGGAGTATCCAACACATAGAAAAGATCCAGTAGAGATTAATTTGTCAGCTGACTTTGGAGGTGAATGGGTGACACTGAAGCTTCAGTTACTGCCTCATTGGGTGCAATGCACATCAATACATGCTTAAGCGTCATTACGCAGGCCTGGAGTATCCCAGACAAATTTTCTGTTTGCACAGTGATGGAAAATTAACTACCTTTGAAGCAATTTCCTCCAAATATTGGAATTTCATTGTGAAACATAAATTCTGCAATTCTGTCCGTGTTTAATAAATAAAAGAATGCAAAATTCTTCAAGTCTGTCACCTAAAAGCCATGTGGATAATTCTGGAGTCTTTTTTCTTATATTTATTAGCTGAATAGATAAATTAATTGATTTTTTTCCATTATTAAGTGCATTGGCAGCTGTAGCTCAAACAGGGCTGACAATGTTCGGTACACAACTTGGATTTATTGATAGAAAGTTTTTGGCTTTAGTGGTGTTTGACATCGGGCCAGATTGCAGTAGACATTAATTCTCAAGCTAAGCTCATGAAAAGTGAAGGCTTGCATTTACAAACATATTCAAACAAGTCAAATGCCAGCTGTGGACCATAAACTAAATACATATAAGTTCCAGCATTGATATATCTTATTATGGAATAACATCATATGGAAGATTAAAAGAGTTTACATCAACACATCTGTTGGAAAAGAACCAAATGTCTTTCTAATTCTCTGCACAGCTTCAGCAGAACCTGAACTGTCATATCCTCACATGCAATAGACCCTTCCTCTTGGCTTACTTGTGCAGTAACCTCATCCTTCAATGTGCAGTTAGGTTTTTGTGTTGACTTGAGAAACTGGGAAAGCCGAGGCCCAGCCCAGCCTCAGCCTCAGTGACTGATCTACAATAACAATTAGCTATAGCTTTGCACTGTTAGCATAAGGGGGTCCTTTGGCCTCATAAATACTCAGAGAGAGCTTGGTTTACATTTCTGTGGCTGAGTAATCCTCTCTGTTCTGTACTGACATAGCCTGTGTGAAAGGTGGACTGGCTCTCTTTTCATCCTCCACATGAGCCTTTTGTTTTACTTCCTGAAAGTTTTTCCTTGTAGTTTTGCATTTTTTTTGCAGCGGTTTGAGGGGAATAATGAGATTCTTTATGCTAAAGGACACTGAAATCATGTTACATGCACTGGGGGGTGAAAATAAGTTGTATTACTTCCAAAGACATTTTCATGTGGCCTTTATGGCCCATTGGAAGTAAACTACATGTTTCTGATGGGTTTTACACAGTGTCTTATGAGACATTGGTTAAATCACCCATACAGTAAAGAAGAAGAGGCTTTAAAAGTGCAGTATAGATGATTCAAGATGGTTCACCTGTTCTTCAGTTCTTCTTTTTTCCTGACTTTCTCTGTTTCTGAACACTGTGAATTGGGATATGACTCCATGTTTTCCAGGACATTGTGTCCCCACCCCTCACTCCCCCTCACTCATACATTCCATTTCACTGTATGGCCGCCAGATTTGGGAAGCTCCTTTCTGCGCCTCCCGCATTTCCTCTCTTTCCGCTGGTGTCTGGACTGGTTTATCTTTTCCCGCCTTATAGTGAGCCCCCCTTGTTTTTAGTGTTGAGAGCAGCTTCAGTCGTACTGTCTGGGCCTGCACGGGTCATCTGCTGAGATGGTGATATTGCACATAGGCAATAATAAAGTTAATCATGGGGCCGAAAGTTTGGTGTATGTTAAGGTTTGTTCTGAATGAGGATGAATTCAATCTTCACACAGTTGTAGATGGACACTCCTCTACACACTTCTTACTGTGTTAAGCTGTTTTAAATGGGTGCCCTGCTACTTGAACTAACTCATGTGCACAGTGAGCATGCATAGAGCTGGATTAAGGTTTCGCCACTAGCCTAGAAATCTGTCATCACTCCATAAATCCACCCTGTGATTCCTCGTCACACACCTCCACAGGAAGAGACAACTCAATGTACAAATCAGTATATACAGTGGAGTTTTACGTGGGCCTGCCTTCTTCTTCATCCTAGAAGTGATCTTGTGTGTTAGTACAAGAGCATACTCTGCTCAGTAAGGCGTGTCCCTGTGTTGAAAACTTTGGATAATAAACTTAATTGACTGCCTTACTTGGAGTTTTATTAGACTTGATTAACATTTACCACTTTATATTGGAGGCATTTCTTATAGCAAAAAAATGGAGCGCAGATGTTGTTGTCATGAACATTTAAGGCAAAGCCTACAACATGTGTAGTCTAAGGCAGTGGTTCTCAATCCTGGTCCTCAAGTAAAACCGCCCTGCTGATTTTCTATCCTACCAGGTAGTTAATTGCATTCACCTGGCGTCCCAGGTGTAGATCAGTCCCCTCTAGATGGCTAGAGTGAAAACCTGTAGTGGTACTCCAGGACCAGGATTGAGAACCACTAGTGTAATGAATGAAAAACAATTAGATCATGTGTTCTCCTTTGAGGGAAATGGTTCCTTTTCCTGTTGAAGCAAAAATGAGTTCACCTCAGCTTTTCACGTTGCCAGTCTGCTTTTTAACAATTATTTGTTCTTAGTTTTTAGTTTAGACTGCTGGTTATATTCCAAATTCCTCCTCCTCGTACTTGCACAGACCCTTTTAATACAGCCTAAGCTGCAGCAGGTCATCCAAGCAACTTGCTGGCATTGAAAAATTCCTTATTGACACAAGCTTCGAGAGTGAGTGGGATTAGTGTTTGCACTAAAAGATAGGCCTGTTTTCCTAATGGCTGAGCACATTTACTTAGTGCTTGTCAAACACATCCTATACAGGGAGGCAAATTGACTCAGGTCACTCAACCCTCCGTCATCATCAAAGCACACTGGTGGAATGCAGCTGAATCTGCCCTAATTAATTACATTATTATTTGTGTGTGTGTGTGTGTGTGTGTGTGTGTGTTTATGCATGCGTGTGCGCCTGTTTGAGTGTGTGCATGCATGCATACATGCATGTGTGCTTGTGTGTGTTTGCTTAGGCTCTTCCCAACATCTTGTGCATGTTGTGTTGCAGTGAAAATGATTGTCAGTCTTCAGCCCGAGTGGTTTTGGGTTGCAGATGAAATGCCTCCTCCTAGCCAGGCCAAGAACCGGGCTGTGGTTATCTCAGTGTTTTCTGAACGGAGGCCCACTGTCTCACATCTGTCATAGAGAATCCACAGTGCCATTATTGGATAGGACTGTGTAGGTCTAAATCCTGTTTTCCTAGGTTTGAGTTTCATCTAGAAATCAATCATGGTGACCAGTAAACATGTTAGCTGTAATCTAATTCATCCCAATTCTGAACTCTTACTTGCAACGTGACATTATTCCCAACCCATTCTTTAAAAGTAAGTGAGTGGAAAGGGATTGTGCTATACATGCTATTACATCATCAGAGCGTGGAGGTTTGTAAAATAGCCTTTTTATACCAGATAGTTTGGTGTCACTGTGCCATTTTGATCTGATATAAAGACACTCACCTTGGATCTCTGGCTTATCTTGAAAAGTAATCGGCGCTGCTGTCATAGTTCATGTGACAGTAGGTCCTTTCCTTCCTTGTTAGTATGTCCTGCTTTATTGTCTCTTGCCACACTGCCACACACCTTTATGGCCCATGGGTGTTTTCCAGTGAAGTTATAGCCTGAGGGACACAGCTACTGTAAACCCAACAGTTACTGATAACCTGTTTGGCAGTGTTTTCAAGGTGTTCAAAAGAAGCGCATCTGTTATGAATGAGAGACAGATAGTTTTCCACAGACCTGTGTCCAACGGTCTGTATATGACCATTGGCATGATGGTTATAACATGTTGGTTTATAACTGTGGATCCACGTCGGGTCTTATTTCTGCAGCAACGTATTGTGCTACCAAATTCATGAATAGAGCCGTAGTGATGTTGACAGTACCAAACATTCTAGCTTCAAGTTGGAGAGCTCTAATTCTTAAGACATTTCACATGGGTGTTTCATTTCAAGGTTTTGGCCCAGCATATCAGCATCACATTTGGAAATATTGATGAAAAGGTCCATTGAGTGCAGCCACACCCACGTCTGCAGTGCTGCATTGTGTTGGCACAGATTCAGGCTGAGGGCTCTGACTCTGGAAATGTGTGTGTGTGTGTGTGTGTGTGTGTGTGTATGTCAGACTTCATGTATATTGGTTTGTGTGCATCGGAGTGATGCAGGCCTTTTAGGCCAGGGGCAAGGTTATGCTCTGTGTTGTCCATATTGTTTTGCATGTATGTCAGCTGGAGAAGTTGGAGTCCCTATGCCTGCATTTAACTCCGATGAAATGAACTGCACAGTTGGTGAATACACTCAAAATGTTTATCTGTGAAATGCTTCCAGTAAAACCTTTCTTTTTTGGACCTGGCCAAATTGTGGCTGCGTTGTAGTTTGTAGACTTTTCACCTGGCTTTTGGAGTTTTAAACTAAAAATGTTAGAGTAATCAGATTCAGACCCTCTGGACTTTGGATCATCAGTGGATATGAATCATTGATCAAAGGCAGAACAGAGCAAGTGCCCAACAAACCCGGCATACATAGATGACATCAAGAACAGGACAACCTTTTTTTCTTTTTTCTTTTACCCTTGAAATTAAAAGGGGTAAAATGTGTTCTTACCATTGACTTTCCCAGGAGGAGTTATCCAAATGAAAAGCCTAAGTGCTTTCTAATGCACTCTATTTTGGGTGTCATTCTAGTTAGCATTTGGTTGACAGACCAGTTGGCTGCTATTTGCGCCAGCTCTGGTTCTGAAACCAATGTTCTCATCGTTGCGTAACACAGCATTTGTGGTCATCAGGTGGGATTTGTATGGATTTATAGTTCACCATTTGTGGTTTATTTAGCAATTAGTAGAAAAACACACTGATTAAGAGTGTGAGTAAAATAGTGTTATTTTGTCAACCAATTGACTGAAGTTACTCACTATCCTTTACAAATACCATCATTTTAATTTATAGTAGGTGTCACTTTTATTCCATTATGGAGGAAAACATCACTCAGTTTCAGGCTCTGGACTGCGGTTTCTTATCTGAGGCTGCGTCTCATCTCCCCAGAGAGTCTTTATGTGGTGGTGGGGGCAGTGGTCAGTCGGATGTTTGACTCAACAATCAGGTCTTGTTCCTCTATATGTTGGTGGAGTGACTCACAGGACTGAGCTGAGCCTGTGGGCTGAGTGGAAGGAATGACAGCAACACTGGACTATCAAACAGTAGCTCTTCTCCTGCAGTCTTTATTTTTATGTCCCTCCACCATGGCACATGGTGTGGGGGACATTATGCTGTCTGTCTGTCTGTCTGTCTGTCTGTCTGTCTGTCTGTCTGTCTGTCGACACATTCTTTTGAACACGATAATTCAAGAACAATAAATGATAGAAGGTTTGTACTTATACCACAGGTTCCCCCTGTAGTGTAGATGATGCCAATAGATTTCGAAGCACCTTGCTGCATAAATCAGACTGGTTACGTTTGATATATCATGGTGATTATGGCGGGACGTTTTCGTTGTTTTTTCTTTTTTTGTTAAAGCTTCAGAAAGCCATGACTGTGGTTGAAATGCAGTAGCAGGAGAACTCAGATCAGTGATTTCTCCACGCAGGCTTTGGATGTCAGTGGATTTCTAATGTATGGACAGATTTGTCTTCATTGAGCCATGAAGCAGATTGGGGGAGACTAGCTTTTGACTCGTTTAGGCATTTGTTGGTAATTGTTTAAGTTTAAATGACAGGGCCGTGGATGTTGCCTTACTTGTTTCGGTTTGGTCCTTATTCATAGTTTACTGAAGGAAAATGGAAAAAGAATTGATACTGGAGAAGAAAAGACAGAAAGACAGTTAGAACTGAGTCAGACAGTTAGAACAGGTGCGCTTTGAATCGTGCTAATGCATAATCATAGTTGCAGATGAAAGTTGAAGATGGAATATGAAAGACAGGAACAGAGGGATACAGGGCTCTGTGTAGTCTTGGCACCAGAAAGAAACCCTGCAGTATTAGTTGGCTGCAATTAACACATCACATCAATTGAAATACACCAGAGGAAGCACATCAAACCTGTCGCAGGCAGCACGGATAAAAGAACTATTTGAAGGGACAACTCGTGGGAATTGGCCTTTTGAATGAGATGACGTGATCTGTAATGATGTCCGTGGAATAATTGAATCCATTCGGATGTTCCAACGCCTCATCAAACGAGCCGTGCCATCGCATCCTGCAGAGCTGACACTTAAAGGCCTGTTGGTCAACTCACCTTTCATGTGACTAAAAGGGTCCAACGGGAACTTAACATACCGTACGCTAACATGTTAGCATGTGCACAGGGCAGAGATGTCTACCAGAGACACAAGAGATGGTTTTGGTGGTTCTCCTATCCTAACATGTAAAAGATAAGATGACCAAGGAGCCAATCTCCCCAAAAGTCATAATTCAATATGAATGGAGAGTCTTGAGTGCTAATCTGCTTTGCATTGTTGTGCTTGTGTAATGGTTGTCTTTTGTGTCCAGTTTTTTTATAGAACCCCTTCAGACAATGCTTTTTTTAGTTAGGTATATACATATATAAATATATAAACTGCCCTTCCAGGCGGTTTCAAAATTCATCATAACAGGGATTCAGTTGCACTGTATTTTTACCTTGCAACAACTGAGGATGCACAGGAGCGGGAAATGTCCTGGGACTACTGGCACAGATAAACTGAAAAGTTGCTTGTGATCTACAGAAATTTCTTTGGATCTCTCTCTCTCTCTCTCTCTTTTTTCATCTCTCCCTCTGCCTCTCGTTTACCTCCTCTCATTACCACGAGGAAACACTGCACTATTGTTTACCCCGGAATGTCCCGGGAAAGTTGGTGCCCAAATAAGGCTCTTCTGTACCCGTCTGATCCCCGTTGCTGTTTGCTCTGCCGCGCTTCGCGCACCTTTTTGTTTGTCGCCGGTATCACACTGCAAAAAGAGACTGTATTCTATAACCCCATTATGAGGAGGAAATGAGTTCCTATGGATCTATGGCGCCTCTTCTTCATAACACTGCTCCCTTTTTCACTGTAGACTGTAGAGAAAAGGCAGGAGAGCGGAGAGTTAAGGAGCAGGAATGATGGAGTGAACCCTAGACTGGGACATGACTTAAGAACAGAGGAGATACTATGTGCCAGGGTGAGAAATGACATCGTGCCAAAGGCATCTTGACAATGCTTGAAATAAAACCTGTAAGGCAGCTGTGCTTCACAGAGAGGGAAGGGGCCTCTGCTGCAAAAAGAGGACTATACAAGTTCAATAGTACAGTTAAAGAGAAGAAACAAGAATGGGCAGCCTCTCTTTCATAATTTTATAGATTTTTCAGATGGCATAAAGCACTTCACTTGGTCACCAAGTGAACTTGCAGATTTTTTACAGCTTTGAATTACAGGCGCACTGGCCTCCTGCTGTCTCACCTAGAGGCGTTGACCGTCCATTTACTGGGACTGTCTACTGTTAATAGCACATGGCCTCTTCAGAAATGTGTAGTCTAATCTTTAAAAAGGTTTGTGGTACTGGTAAATTGTTTAAATGAATTCATTAGTTATTGACTATTCTTTAAAAGCTGGAAATATCCAGTTTAATCGAAAACGTCAAACGTCAAAAGTTTTGTTTCCAAGGAATGCTGGGAATGCTCTTTTACACACGCACTCATTATCACCCCTAATCTTATTTCTCTGACCCATGCTGTTGTGTGGTTCAGTCCTGCACACACATCAGTTGTTGCGCAATGAAAATCAACAGGAAGAACGGGAGAAAGAAATGTGACAGCGTGGCATAAACTGATTTGAACCCATGAAGCAGTCACAGTGGCCGAGCGTGTCACTAATACACTCAACACCAACATCATTATTTGTATAGCCCTTTTCATTAAAGTGTACTGCTGGATTTTCTGTGTCATATATCATTGGTGCCATAAGACAGAGGCTACCTGCTCCGCCAACGTCAAAGAAGTTCAAGGTAAACAAGACACTGATTGACAGGTAGTTGAGACCCCGCCCCCTGGAGGTCTGTGACACTGTCTCTTTATTGGATGTTTCCAGTTGAGTTGAAATGCTACCTCCCCGCTCCAAGCTTGTGGCCACACACACAGCCAAGCCCAGTAATCAACATCCCTAATTTTAGCTCTGTTTTACGGAGCGCTGTGTGTAAAGATGCTGTACACACAGCGCTCACACTTTACAACATACAGGGAAGACACACACATTGTATGTACACAGATCACACTGTCTATTTGTGCATCTGTTTTTATAATGTCTGTAATAATATCTTTATTCCTTTCTTTATCACAAACATTCCCTGATAGCATCCACTGCTGGTGTGTATGTATGTCTCTCTCTCTCTCTCTCTCTCTCTCTCACACACACACTCACACACACACACACACACGTCACCCTGTAGCAGTACTGTGGTGCACAATATTTGTCTGTCGTCTCATTCCAGGGATATGACATGTTATCCACCTGCTGTCATTGTTTCCACAAGACATTATTTCATAGTGCACATGATCTCACTACCAGTGAAATGAAAGAATTTGCGAAACAAGCCAAGGCAAACACACGCCGTTTCCTTTGGTTGTGCACGCATTCAGTCGCAGTCTGTGTCAGGGTCGGGAACGAAAACGTACAGCAAATGCACATGCATTTTCAGAGCAACATATAGATCCCATGTTGTTTCGGCCAGTTCCCCAGTGTCAGTAGTACATCATGCAAACACTGCATTAAAATACAGGCCTTGAGATTTAGGCTCGAGGGCTTGTATTCAGAGTTGGGAAGCAGCCAAGCGGGTTTCTGACTTGCTACATATATTCTTTTCTACTACGCGATGTCTGCACTGTTTACAGGCCGAATGAACGAATGATCAATCAATGATATCATATAATTGGAAATATGGCACAGCCTTTAGGCCTATTTGATCTACGCTGTATTTCCCTTTCTCAAAATTAAAGGCAAGTGCTTCTCTTAAAGGGAATTCAATTCAATTCAACTTTATTGTCATTATACTATGCTGGAGCACATGTAAAATGAAAAGTAGTGACCTTGCCAAAAAAGCAGTGCAAATGGGGGTGGGGGGGCATACGTACTATAAATAATCTAACAATATAAACAAGATACAGTGCAGTAGGATAACATGCAATGCAACACAGATATGTAGAGCAATGTAAAAGTGTGCAAATATAAAGAATGTGCAAAGTCCTGACAAGAGCAGCAATTTAAACAGATGACGGATGAGGCGGCAATACTCATTAGTGCAATAGGTAGGTGGGAGTGATGTGAGAATGTGGAAATGGTGTGTGAATGTGTGTGTTTTGGGCGTGGGGCGTGTGTAAGATGCGAGAGGAAGTCAGTGACTGGCCCACTGTGAGCCCCAATCCACAAAAACTTGAATGTCAGAAACCTGGCAACCCAGTGGGCAGGTGCTACAGAGGGGTAATTTAAAAAGTCATAGCCTGCTTACTAATTTTTAACTCAACCTATAGTGTGAGCCATGTCTTTAGCAACATCTAGGATTGTTGTGAATAGAGAAGACTGCAGTTTTAACAGTTTGGACATGATGGCTGTCAAGAAAAAGGAAAAAGAAAAAGCTCTCTGGTGATTCCTAAACGAAATGCCTCTTGCCATTATTGCACAACCCGTCAGGCGGCAGCTTTATATTGGTAGTTTCACTAGACCATCACATCATACCCCAAGGGTGTTTGAGGCAGAATGGTGGCGCAGTTTTTTTTTTTTTTTTTACAATTAAGGAAGACAGCCTTTCTGACAGCAGAGTCTTATGCTGTTGCTGTCACTGAAAAGCTTGATTGTTCAAACTGAGCAATGGATCTCACCAAAGCTCGCTGCCTTTTTAAAATAGTCTCGCTGTTTTCAGAAATCACAGGTTATATTAAGCACCATGAGTTGACTCACAATTTCCTGCGTCACTTAGTGGATGACTGAGTTTCGCATGGACACGCTTTGCAAAGATCTGCTCATTAAAAGTTAGATGTGACACTTGTGACGCCGGTAAGAGACGTTGAACTGTAAACAGAGGCACTTTCTGTATTGTTACTATTTCCTTATTGCAGTTTGCAGGTTTGGAGAGGTTTCAATCCATATTATGAAGATAAGGCATCAATAGCCTATTGTTGAAGAGATTTACGCTGTCGTGCCACAGCTTGCAAATCTAAGTCACCTCTCTGTTGAAACTCTGGAAACTTACTGACTGTGCTGGAGTGACACACATCCGCAGCAGTTTTGAAAGAGTGTAAGTTTTTTGTTCACGGTTAAATAAAGAAACTGATCTTAACCTTGCTGAAACTTGTTCCCATTGAAGGACTGAGAACCAGCCAAAGGTCTTTACACCGAGACAGTTAAACCTGCAAACATAACCTACCTCTAACATTTTTGAGAGAACCAGCCACTGCCAGAACCCACATCCCAATTCGCTCTCACTTAGCTTGACTGCTAACCTCTTTGTGATTAAACAACCACGATGACCACAGAATACTTTGGCCAGCATGACCTTAGGTGTGAGATTACAAGAGGCATGGATAGGAATTGGCCTCTGGAGAACACGATCTGCCCTCACATGCTGTGACATAACCATGATGCATGCTGGCCCTAGTCGCCCACTCTTTCATTCTATTGTTAACATGATGAGTGGGCCTGGTGGTAGGCTTGTAAAAGGATGTGAATCTGCAGGAGTTAGATGAGCAATGCTTTTGAATGGCTGCTGAATCAAAGAGAATATTGTCTGAATTGGTCTGAGTAACATTTCCCGAAGAGCTCTTAATAGCTGACAAATAGAAGAAAATGCTGCAGGATTCAAATATTGGTGACATTTTTCAAAAAAAGTTGCTTTATTTACCCCATGGCCCGTTGAAATATTGAGATGTGGACAAAGCATTTCTCGAAATGGGAATGGGAATGGTAAAACTCTGTTATCACATGACCAGGAAGCTCCAAGCACACTCCAGCATGAAAATGAATTTGTAACTCTAACCAGTCGACCTAGCATGACTCCTCCATCCCTTTGAATCACTCCAACTCCCTGGAGGCTGGACCCTGGACAATGGTCATCTCTCTTCTTCTCCCCTCTCTGAAAAAAATACAGTTAGAGGTCTTATGAGAGGTTTCTTGTCTACTCTTAGATGAACACAGAACAGTGTTAGTAGTACACTGTGCTAAACGTGTAGTTGTGTTTTTTTTCATCGTGTCTCATCGGTTTATCAAGCACATTTAGACTTCCTGTCCCTTAACAATTCATTTCTTGTGGTCTTTTTTTCTTATACAGCACATTGCAGGTTGGTCTTCAATACAATTCCAGTTAGTGTTACAAAGGTCTTAAGGCTTTCTGAAACCTCCTCTCCTCTCAAGGAGCCACTAATGAAGTCATCCTCATGTGGTTAAGGGCCATGTGTCACTGTTCTACTCCACTTGAGCCAATGCCTACAAAGGCCTACCGATCCCTCTGCCGACAGAGGCATTAATGGAATCTCAACCGAATTCCTGTGTGCAAGATGGCACTGCAACTAATTTCCTTTTGAGAGACTGAATGAGGAACTGCTATCTTCATTCTGATGTCTGTGACCTTGTGCATCATACAGTCAGTTAATTACGGCATGGTGAAGTGAATGAATTTCATTGAAGTCTATAGTTTTCAAAGCATTACTTTATTTTGTCATAGCTAGAGAAGCTATAGAACTTGATTTCATGCAAAATGAAAATGGGTTGCTATTGAAAGTCACAACTGAATAAAAGGAAGTAATACTATATGTTCCTAATTTATTTTATTGATTTACTTTTATTTATTCATTATTATTATGTATATATTTATTTTTTGTGTGTATTTTTATTGCATTATTTATTTAAGAAGAAGGAAAGTCACACAACACAAGTGAATGATATCTAATCTAATTGTTTTGTGAACAGTTTCCCCAATAATAGACATGAGGACAAAGAGAGCACGCCCTGTGGTCTCCTCTCTGTCTGTCCTGCTCTGAATGACTTTGGCCAAGTCTGTAGACAGACGGATTACACCCAGAGCACCCTGGCACCGTCTCAAGTCTGTCGTCTGTCCGCCCTTGTTTCTCTCCGCGGGCTCAGGCCCAGACTAATGTTATTGCCCTGTTACAGTGAGCGTGGTGGTGGGGCGTGTCTGCTGTACGCACTAAAAGCTAGTGTGTCCCTTTGAGTGGTAGCAACTGTTTAAACACAGCAGAGCAGGGCAGCCCCCATGGGAGTGAGTCATGACACTGACTCTCTAGTTCACTATGACCTAATGGCTCCATCTAGTAACTCAGTTTAATTCACCTCACATTCTTTTTTTTTTTTTTTGTTTTTTTAGGTGTTGTTACATTTTGATTACAATTTCCTTGCGCTGTGGGGTGCAACCCCCCTCCCCCCCAGAGGTCAGACATGACATATCTTCACCCACTGGCTGCTGATATGGAACTAGCCAGGTTTGGAAAGAATACACATTGTTGACTGTAAAAATGTCTAGCTTAACTATGGATGGTTTTACACAGACCAGGTGGACGAGCACACCGTGCTTGAACGTAAATCACCTCTCGGTATTTTACTTGTTCCAGATCCTGTTTCCTGCTGGCGTAACGTGAAATATTGAATGTCGAGCCATTTAGCTAAGCACTCTGAATGTTCCACTATCTGCAGCGCCTGACCCGAGGTCCTCTCCCCGTCTTTAAACACGGTGTTGTTATGTGGGCTCTTGTGCTAGGTTTTTATTGGCTGGCCATTCAGGAAGTGCTTACTGCTAAGGGATGCTGACTGATGATTGCCTGTCCTCATCTGACCTGTAGTTCCTGGACCCAACAGGTTCGTCATTTCAGAGGCAGATGGAGCGGTGAATACCAGTCAAGTCCCCTGTGAATATCAGATGTTTTATTGATTTTACTCTCTCATCTTTACTGGGCTGCACATTAGGAAACTCATATTTACTGATGCAACACCATATCAACTTCACTGTTTTCCAGTTTGACCTCATGTGCTCTTGCTTTGTCCAGAGAGTAAAGTTGAATGTTTTTTCCTCGGTGTCTGCCATGAATGATTTGTCTGGCTTGGTGAGTCACAAATGAAGGAGTGAGGTCACTGTTGTGAACCAGTTTCAGCCCTGCTGTACCGGTAGCAGAGAGGCCAAGTGTCCTGGGTTTCCCTGGTCTGATTCATAGTGTGCTAGGTGTCAGTCACAACAGGGCAGTGTGTACTTGAATATACAGTATACCCTGGCTCTTTGCCCACTAGGGTCTTAGCCACAGGGCCATGCTATCTTTTGCGTAGGATTAGACTGAAGCCATGTGCTGTTGCCTGTATGTAGTTTGGTGGTAGTTTAGCATTATCCTTCTCCCAGCATGCATGCTAGGAAACTGGCATAGCGTCGGTGAAGGGTGGGGACAGGGAGGGGTGTTTTTCCCATTCCATAGATGCAGTATTCGGGGCAGCTCAAAGTGATTCACTGAGGAATTTGTTTACTTGTGGCGGAGCTACAAATAACTGCAGGGTTTATATAGGGCGAAAAACTACTTCCCTTCCAGGCAGCCATACAACATAAACAGAGCCGTGAGGGGAAATACTGGACCTTCTTATTAAAGCACAACCACTACACATGTTCCACACAGCCACATGGATCCCATTACTCACTGAGGAGCTTTTTCCATCAGGACTGTAGGCCCCAGCTCCTTCATCCTTTCTCTGGCAATTTGTCTGATTCTGACTTAAATTGGTCCTAAAACCATGTTATTAATCTGTCTCGGGCTGACGCTGTTTGAAACTATGCAAGAGGCAGAGGTTGAGCCACACCACCTAGACTGGTATTTAATCAAATGAATGTTTGGCACACAGCCAAAGTCTGGGTGTGCGTGACCCACAAACATATTATCCGCACCTGAAGTCACTTCAGAAGTTGGTGAAACCTCTGGCGCTAACCTATACATACCATATGCACTACATGGCCTCTTCTCATCATTTATTTTACCCAGTGTGTATTTGCTCTCACTCTAACCCCTCCCCTCCCTCCCTTTCTGCCCACTGCAGGCATTTGGAAATGCGAAGACGGCCCACAACAACAACTCAAGTCGCTTTGGCAAGTTCATTCAGGTGAACTACCAGGAGAGTGGCACCGTAAGAGGGTAAGGAACCAGAGAAAAAACATGCCTGGCTGATGAGCTTTATCGTTGTTTATTGTCTGACATTACATACTCTCATACAAGTCAAACGTCATCTTTGCTGAGGACTGGTTACCCCTTTCTGTGTTTATTTTTTAATTGTATTTCTCAGGGCGTATGTGGAGAAGTACCTTCTGGAGAAGTCAAGGCTGGTCTACCAGGAGCACAATGAACGGTAAGCAGTCCCATGAGCAGCAGCACCATCCAAAGCACTATTCCATTTGAAAAGTGGGTTTCCATGTGAAAAGTAGATCATAGTCACTGAAATGTTTTTGTTGAACAGGAACAGACCCAATTCTGAGTAATGCATTGGAAAATGGAGCATTTGTTATGTAGCGCTGATCATTGAATTAGATGTGGATTTGAAAGATTTCTTGAACAGTGAAGTGATCACAACTTGGTGGTCATTGTTTTGATGACTGAGGGTTCGTGTGAAAAGGCCCTCCATTGTATTCCTGTCACACATGCCAACTTCAGAAATTTCAAATCACATTGTCAAAATTGATGCTGCAGTTTCTACTTACTACATGAATCCATTCATGAACTCTTGTGTCAAGGTGCAGATTTCAAAGCCTGCAAAACAGTTTAATGTTATTGATATAGACACTGAAGTGAACAGAGGATGTCAACAAATTCTGCACAAGCCTAGTAAGTATAACAAAAGCTCATATGTTGTGCTATTCTTAAACTGCACCTGAACTGCAGTACGCTCAAATTGAGTTTGAATTCAGGCAACCAATGTACAACTGAGTGAATTGAAATTGGAAAGCCTGTTGTGTGAGTAAGCCACACTGTAAGCCGTGAAGCACAAGTGGGGCTGGCGCTAATGTGTTCTGCTGGCTGGACGGTGTGGCGAGGGTTAACGTCACCGTGGGGGGGCTAACAGTGGGGCCCCCTGTGTTAGCTGCCTCTTATTGAGATGGATTGCTGACTCCAGGACCATAGAAGCGTGTGTGTGTGTGTGCACACGTGTGTGTGTGTGTGTGTACACGTGTGTGTGTGTGTGTGTGTTTACCCCAACAAGAGGACCTTGGTCACACAGCTGCGGCACACTTTTGACCTCGAACCTTTAAGCTGCAGCTACATTCTGTCAGACAGACAGACACACACACACACACACACACACACAGAATGAGATAGATGAGCCTAATGGTTTTTTTTATTGTTTATATTTACCTTGTTTGTAAAAACTGACAGAGCTAATGGTTTCTCACTGTCACTAACTTACCATTTGAAGAACCACGCAGCATTTTTCTCCTGTTTTCACATTCTCATTCTCACATTCTCAAGGCCTTCCTAAGAATAAAGCTTATACATCATGTGAGTTGGAAGTTGAACGAACTATATGTGGGAATGTTTTATTTAATGTATTTTTTTGGCTCGTCCTGCAGGAACTACCATGTGTTTTACTACCTGCTGGCAGGAGCGAGTGAAGAAGAGAGGACAGCCTTTCACCTCAAGAAGCCTGAAGAATACCATTACCTCAATCAGGTGGGGCAACAGCATCGGGCAGCTTAAACTAGACGATGGATCCGCCTTGCTTGGTTCTCAGTGACTCAGACTAGTTGCTGTCAGTGTGTGCCTGTGTTTTTGTGTCTTACTGTGTGCTGCTGTATGCTTCTTTCGTGGTGTGTGACGTGTTTGCAAATGTTGTGTGTGTGTGTGTGTGTGTGTGTGTGTGTGTGTCGTGGACCCAAACCACTGCCAGAGGGGGTTGTGGAACTGATGATTCTATCTGAAGTTATCTC
>OOFE01012739.1:0-11485 GCA_900323365.1 Monocentris japonica | reverse complement strand
ACCCATTCCCCTTCAATAAACCAAGCCCTGTCACTCATCCTTTCTCCCCTCCTCTCTTTGCCCTCATCCCTGACTGCCTTTGTCTTTCCTGGTCAGTAAGTCAAGTTCTTTCTCACCCTCTCTGACAATCCTCCTTAGCTTTCAGACCTTTAAGCCCGGAGGAAGAGGAGAGTGGAGAACGTGATGGCATGTCATTATGTGACCCTGCAGACGGCATGTGACAGCCAGCTCAGCCTCACGCCCTGCTCATCCACCTCTTGGCAAGCAGAGTCCAGGGAGGGGAAAGTAGGAGAGGGCAGGAGGGAGGAGAAGACAGGAAGGGGAGAAAATGAGAAAAGAGAAGAAGAGAAACAATGGGGGAATGAGGAGCTGGGGGGGAGAAGTGGGGAGAGGAGATAAGAGGAGAGGAGGTAGACATGGACAAAAAGACTGACACCAGCTTTTTTTAGTTCTTAGTATGTTGTCCCTTGCAGCTCTTTATTTCTAGGTTAATTCTAATAGTGGGGATTGATAACTGTGCACTTTACATCCGACATAACAAAGGTGATCATAACAAGCATGAGAGAGGACTGACTGAAACCCTATCTGCAGCGTGGAACCATATCTCTCCTAATGATCAGGGTAAACTAGCTTCCTTTAACCATATCTCCTCTACTGGGCCATTTCACACACATGGATTCCTGTTGTCTACACTTGAGTGACAATTTTTGCATCATTCAGAGAGACCTTGTGGTTCAATGATCTCTTATTAAAATCAAAAACTGAGGTTATTTCGTGATATCTTGTATGTTATATGGATGATTCTGGAAACAGACCCCCTGTTGTGCCCTCACATAATGTCACTCAAAGCAGCTGCCTGCCTGAGTTGCGCAGAGATTAAGCTACTCACAACGAAAGCTGTGGCCATATGGAGCAAAAGTGGATTACATTTACTGTACTACATGGCCCCTACTCGTACTGTATAGACTTGCAGGGACACCCACTTGGGCCGGTTCTTTTAGCGTTGTAAGGTAGAATATTTTTTTTGTTTACCTGAAGCAATCCTTATGTCTCGGGCAGTCTTGCCATTAATAAGAAAAAATATAATAATAAAAAAAAAGACATTCATTGCATTGCATCCAAACTGTTACAAACTGTATGACCACAGCATATGTAGGCCAGTGATTCTCAAAGAAGGATGTGGGGACAGTGAGAGGATGCCAAAGTCTCTGCAGCAAAATGAGAAATAGTTCAGTCTATTATTAGCTCCATTTTGAAGTAACCTGAAGTGGACAGTCACAATGCAATAAGGTGGACTAATACTGGGGCTGGGCACCAATATAGAGATATATCATATTGAAGCAGTCAGGTAGTCAGTAATTCCATTTTCATTTTCTTCCAATTCTGGAGTGAGAATGTAGATGTATTCACACAGCATCCCTACTATAAGCCATTGCATTACCAGTGGGCCCAACCCTTATGATACAGAATGACACAGTCCTATCATAAATTAGATTATGCTATACAAATATCATAGCAGAACAAAAAGCCCCTATAGGAATGTTACAGTAATACCACATGAGAACGATGTTGTTGATATAAACTCACTATTGAGTACCACAGACACACTATTCCTATAGGAACATTATAGTAATGCATGATGGCCAGAGGTGGTAGTTGCTTTATCACTAAGGTCTACTGAAACACTTGCATGCATCTACAGTTCTCGTGTACTGCAGTAGCGTGCAGCATAAAGACAGGACACGATGTGCTCTGCAAGGCAAAAAAACCTCCATAGCAACAGGTCCTGATACCCTAGCAACCCGAAACGCTTCCCTACTGGACAGGCGACGCACAAAGCCAAACGCCAATATTACGCGCTCAAACACACATTTACGCACAACTCAATTTCACCACTATTAACAATACAGATAACAATTTGTGGGGGTGAAAAATAGCTGCATTTTTTTTTACAGGAATTCACTAGGTTTTTGCTAGATGTACAAAGATGGGGTGTGTTACTGAAAACAAAGGAATCTACCGCACTCAACCAATTTGACTTTACCTGGGAAAATAGCATCGACCCCCCGACGTGCGAAGGCTCGACTGTGCCTCTGTAGTGTGGAAGGGGGATTTTGCAGAGATGACTGCTGAGGGTGTCAAGGCAGGAGCCGTGACAACAAACCGATGGTAGGGAGGCTTGGAGAGGAGCTGCTGCTGCTGCTGCTGCTGCTACCATCCACGTTATCCTTCTCACCTTGCGGCTGACGTCACCACGCCAGGCTCCACAACAACATTGCCATATGACATGTTATGGTGCTCTCGTGCTCTCGATACTGCAATGCTTTTGTAGGCTTTAGAAATGTTAGCTTTGTTATTATTTTCACTTTTCACAAATGCAGCAGCCAGACATGATTTTTATTTTATTTTTTTTAAGTACATGGGTAGATTACTAGGACAATCACAGCCCAAATAACATGAATCATAAATAAATGAAATCGATTTAAATTGATTGGAACTTCATTAAAATGGGAATTGAAATGCATAGCCTCAGTAGGACCAGTGCCAGCCCCTCCAAACACCAGGCATCCCTACAGCATTGCCACATGACAGGTTAGACTGCTTTCATGCTCTCGGTACTGCAGTGCTTTTGTATTACAAAGGGGAATGTAAATGGATTTACACTGAAAGAGATTTAGAAACAGAGATAGACGGCGGTAGCCTAGAGGATAGAGAAGCAGGCTTGTGAATGCTCCTACTGACCAGGTGCCACTGGGCAAGGCACTTAACCCCCAACTGCTCAGACTGTTCTCATATCAAGTTCGTAGTCATATAGTACGAACTGAGGGTGCAAAACCTTTCGTACGATGTCTACTACTGTGAGAACACGCTCTCCACGCTCAGTGGCACAGCAGAAGATCTGTGTGAGTGTGAAGCAGGATGGTGCTGAAAAAGAGAAACCATGCTCAGTCAACTTTTTCCCGAGATAAATAAATATACTTTGATTACCTTAAATAAATAGTAAAAATCATAGGAGATTAATTTATGTCAATTCTACCATACAGGAATTCACCGCTAGGCGCTGGAAGTACTTCCACCAGGCTTAGGACACCAGGAGATGTTAACATAAGGAGTGTATTATTAGGGGCGAGTGTGTTTACATTACTATAAAGGGAGATTGAATTCCATCTAAGCCCCTATTGTGTTCACTTATGCCTTCTTACTGTGTACTCTCATATCAGTCTAAGAAAAAAGCTGAACCCACACAAACACACTAATACAACAAGATGAATTCATTCTCAGACATCTTATTCTCAACATGTAAACCTTTGCTCAGTCAGACCACCCCTACACTGTATCCACTGTAGTCACAGCTTTTAGGTGGGAAGATCATTCCTCCTGGACAGATAAAATTCTTTCTGGCATCCTGTTTTTGTTTTCATTGTCCTCTCAGCTTTCTTTCAGATAATCCAGTTCATTCCAGGGATGTGTGTTTGTGTGATAGACTGTGTGTGTGAGAGACAGAGAGAGAGAGAGAGAGAGAGAGAGCGCAGAGGTGCAGTAAAACAGCCCACTCTCTTCCTGCCATTGTTTCATCCCAGAGACCCGCATGAGGCCCAGTTAGGCCACGCCTCCAAGGGTTTGCCTGCTCCCCCTCTGTTGGCTCCCTCCTCCTACTGCTGTTCAGAGTTTCCATGGCGACAGAGAATATGCCTTCAGTTGATTGCATCCCCTGCTGAAAGGCATTCATGGAGACAATACAAGGCAATCTGAAATTCTGAACATCAAAAGAGCAATCTGGGGAAAATTTCACGGATTTCTTTTGTGGGTATTGAATTTTGAATCGGGGAAGGGGATGGTGAAATTCTGGCTGTCTTGAGAGCAATGCTATGAGAATTTTGTTTGTTCCTTTGTGTGCATTCATATGTTAGGGAACGTAAAAACATCCACGATGAAGTTAGCTGTTAGTTATACTTTGTTCTTCTATAGTTAAACAAGTAAAGGAATGCTATCTATGAGTACTCTGAGTGTGTACTCTCTTGTCTATTTTTGCATGTGTGTGTGTGTGTTTAAATGTCTATGTGGCTTGCATGCATATATGTGCTTGCATATGTGAGTGCCCGTGTGCATACATGCATGACCCATAACAAGCGTGCAAGCGCGAGGAATGAAACTCTACCTGCAGTGTGGAACTCTATCTCTCCTTATGATCAGCTTCGACTAGCTTCCTTTAGCACGGCCATATTTCCTCTACTGAGGCATTTCACAAACATGGATTCCCGTTGTTCACACCTGCATTTGCTCCAACAGAAACAATGGGCTTATTTGCATTGAACAAAAAAAAAAAAACACGGTGTTGCCCCAGTTTTACATTGGCTTGCACTACGTGTGCATTAAGCTGGATTTCTGAGTTCCTTAGGCCCTGTGTTGAAACCTGCCCTGCTTCCCTGTATGTGCTCTAGTGGATTCTCCTTTAAATGCACTGTAAAGGCTAGTGTTTGTTCCTTTGAAAAGACTGTTTTTCCAATTAAATCCAACATATATCATTGTGAGCATACATTGTCATACATATTATACCTTATGTTGCACATATAAGAGACTAATGCAAACAATTATGGTTGCAAAATATCATTCAGTGTACTGTAGTCTACACAGCAGGAGGTTAAGGCCCTAATATTGTCATCAAGCAGCAACATGACTGGGCCCTTGCTCAAACACTGTTAAGGAATCTCACCCAGTAAGATCAACCATTATTGGTACTAAATATGGCTTATCCATCTCCCATGGCTTCTGCATTGAAATGTTCACACTCGAGCAAATATATTATTTACCACAACCATATTTATTCCATCACATCACAAACTATTCTAGGTTTTATTTTCTCAGTAATATGTGCACTGCTGAAGACTGTGTGGACATAAATCAAAACTGTCAGTGTCATTTTTGCTGTGTTAGTTTACAAAAAGAAGGTTTAACTTGAGTGGGGCGGTTACATAAATGTGTAGACAATGGCCACTTTTCAAACAGGGATGAAATCACTTGCTATAAATAACCAACTCTTACTTACGCCATTAAATCGTAGCAATAACCTGCTTTGGGATTAACCCTGATTTGAGTGGGGCAGCAAAGCAGCATTGGTGGGATGTGAAGTCATCGGCACGAGTTCAGATGACACTGGACAGATGAAAAGACAAGTGAAAGAAGGAGACAGGTGCAACTATCAAAATGATAGCACATATCTATTGCATGAGCAGGGATTTGCTGTGAAGAAGCGTTGTGTGTATTGCTCCTGATTGGAGGAGTAAAGCGATTGAGTGTGTAAATGGAATTCTGCAATCTACAATCTTCTCAGTGCGCTCATATAAGATTATTATGATAACTTTATCAAGAGATAAGGTTAAATAAAGAATACGATGCTGAGTTCCTTATCTTAATGTAACCACATTAAGCACCACATTGTTTTTATGGTGAACAGCTACTTTATGACAATCTTGGGATGCAATTTTAAGTGAAATTTTAAGAGAAATATCAGGATACTGTTACCTCATCTCATCTCATCTCGTCTCGTCTCATCACAAACCTACCACTGACATATCAAATAGTAAACTAGTTAAAGTTAGAAAAGTTATTCATGGTCCTGTATATGTTTTGTCTTTAACCTATCATGGCGTTCATGCCTGTATTGGTCACTCACTGGACTTTTCCTCAAGCAGAACAATGTACAAGGCCCACTGGACTCCACATCTTGTAATACTGCATACCGGCTTGATCAGACACAGAGATCGTTCAGCAAAACTATCACGTGGAATAACATCAGTCATGTAAATGTTGATCGTCCACTAGCCTGTGGCCACTCATTATCAGGCCTGGCCAGAGAAAAATGATCTCCATTCAAAATGATCTGAATGGAGATTAATAGAGATGCTATGGAGTTGACAGTCAAATCAAATTCTCAGATAGTGACTATAATCATTATGTTCCACCCCTGGATGAACATGCTATTTATGGGAAAAGTAATCACAGTGTAAGTAAGGGGGGTAGTGCATAGAGAAATCTAGAGCTATATACATAGTTCATTCAGTCAGCAGGCTGTAGTCTAAACCACTGCTGCAAGGTTATCGGAGTCCCTAAGCACCTCTTCTCTCTTATTCAGCAACCTGTAATGGCTGTTCTAGTTCTGAGGTAAGTAGAAACCGTATGAGAGGGCGTTATTACTGGCAGCGCTACTTTGTTTTGCAGGTGCTGAGGCACTGCAGCTGAACACCACACCAGCACCACTGTGTGTTGTAATGTGGCTACTACCAAAGTGTTAGTACATAAACATCGCGTAGTCTGCTAGACAAATCAAATATGTCCATCAATAAATGAGTGTCTTTTTCAGGTATTAACAATGTAAATGTTCATACTTCTCACTTGGATTTGGCCTGATACAAATAAATTCGTCATCATGACACACAGTGTAATTTCCCAATTCAGCCAGCAGAGGGGGCTCTGGCCTTTCAGTACGAAAGCTTGCTTCTTAGTAAGCAATGCTGCAGGAGGCAATTAGAGGAAGGCATCTTCTTGTTAACAGATTGTACTGAGGCCATCCCCTAAAGTCTTTTTTTGCAACAAACTGAGAGAACTTTACTTCTGCATTGTCATCTCACCATTTAATCTAAATAGATTGACTGTATTTCTAAGCAATGCATCTCTTTTAGGTAGGGAGTGTCTCCTGACCTTTTCCTGGGAGATTGTCTTGAATGTATAAGCTGATTGCGATGTAAAATGTATGCACAACGCATGATTCACTCCAAGCGCAACTGTTGACATTTTTGCCTCAGACAACGCCAGTGGCTTTCAGTCCAGCCAGGCAGTTTGACCGAGAACACTTAGTTGCAGCAAAGACTTGAGTATAGTTGTAGGGGGGAAGGAGGGTTGCACCGCTGGCTGCAGTGCAGCTCTGCTGGAGCAGTTCAAGGTTAAGTGCCTTGTCTGAGGGAGCTTGTTGGGTTATGAGGGTGGGGAAAACTTTGCCTGTTCACTTCCCCCACCCATACTTTTCAACAAATCTAGGGATTTGAAGCGTAGACCTCCGGTCACAAGTATACTTCATTTGCCTTTCAAGCTCCTGCTGCCTGAAGGAACCACCAGTTTTCTGTCAGTGTTAAAAGAAACAGTTTTTTAAAATACAACGACAAACGTTCAAAGTAACGTACTCTGACCTCTCTGTGTACTCCTCGTTCAACCTCAGTGGCACAGAATCGGACCACACAATGCCTCCAGCCGAGAGCTAATTACCCCTCTGCTGTTATTGCTAGTGCCTGTTTTAAGCACTGGAAAGCTGCTGCATCATTTGGGCATGCAGTGAAAAGGGGACCAAAGCTTACCACTTTGTTCTCATGGCTAGGAGAGCTCTTGGTCAGGGGCTGTACATAGATTTACATTCTAGGTATTTGGCTGACACTCTTTTACAGCCTGACTCACAGTGAGTAACATTTTTTAATAACTATGCCTGTAAGCAGCCTAATAGTGGAAATATGCAAGGGATAGCAATACAATGAAAGAGAAAAGGATGGAGGGGAAATCTTTTTCTTGTAGCCAATGCAGATGAAAGAGAATGACTCTCTTGGCAGGATTTCCAGGAGGAGAAGACGAGGTGTAATCTGGTTTACTGTCAAAAGCCTCCAATGGAAAACTCACTTTCAGATTGTACTTCAGAGCTGCATTATTGTCCCTCTCGGCCTTATTGTGGCTGCTACGACAGGTTGGAGAGAAGCACAATAATCTGTGTGTGCGAGTGACAAAGTTTGACTGACACACACACTGTATCTGGGGCTTCACTGTTGAACACACTGCATGCAGCTCTGTCCCTTGAATATCAAACAGCACCCACAGTCTGGATCCTTTCACGAAACCCTACAAGCACAAATCTAGCCTGCGGAGGAAAGTACCATTATGAATGTGAAGATGGCAGATGAAATGGCTTAAACTAGAATACCAGACAAAAACAGGAACATTACGATAATGATGGTGAAAATTGCTTCTAGGCAATTCACGTAGATGTAACTGACTCCAGGTGATCCAGATGAAGTGGGTGATGCTGACAGTGCAGTGAACAATATTTCAGGGGGACAAGTAAAGTTGCAAATGCCGCTGCCGCCGGGCGACGAGGATTTCGATTACTATCGGGAGCAATTTCGTAAATGAATTCCATCAAACTGTCCAAAACC
Organism: Monocentris japonica; assembly: GCA_900323365.1. Classification (NCBI taxonomy): domain Eukaryota; kingdom Metazoa; phylum Chordata; class Actinopteri; order Trachichthyiformes; family Monocentridae; genus Monocentris; species Monocentris japonica. The sequence goes on along the minus strand of OOFE01012739.1, from coordinate 3,293 downwards.
AAAGTCATCTATCTTCTTGTAGATAGGCGGCTCTGTTCCAATTGCTAGATTCATGATTTCTAACTTCAATTGAGACATCAATAATATAACGTAACGTAAGAGTAAGTGCTTATTTGTGAATTCGCTGTCCTTTGGCCGTAACGGATGACACTCTCTATTCCTTTCTATAGAAGAATTGCTTGCACTGCAGAACTTTTACACAAAATCTACTACTTTTGGATGTAAAAAAAAGAAACGCCACCGGGGGTTCAGTTTTTTAGGTCGTCGACTGATGTAAGTTTTCTTCATAAGTGTAATAGCAGAATAATTCTTACGCTGAAATGTCTTTCCAGTGTAAAGAATGAATGCAGCCTTTCTTTTCACTCACAGGTGAGTTCTTCCAGATGAGTCTAATAGACTTGAGTGATTGCAAAAACTCCATTTCAACAGAATATCCAGAGACAAGAGGCATGTTGTATCCAGTCATTCCTCCCATTCATTCTTCTCCCCGTGTACTCAAGTCGTTGCTGTCACGTTTCATTCACATCTCGTATCATGAGACTTGTCTGCTCTTACGAAGTGCTCTGCCCCCAGGAGATACACCCATCTCAGACCCCTGTAGCAGCAGTTCAATACAAGACACTATTTCCATTTCCCCTCTAGCCTGCAAAGTGGTCTTATTTGCCTGTTAAATGACCTGAGAGACAACACACGTGTCATAGGCAGCTGTCAAATTTGCACACTTCATTGAGGGTCTGCCTTCACTTCAAGTACACCAACCCTCAAAGAAAGTACTTGGCGCTGCTCTCTTCTTCTCTCTGTTACACGCCGTCCACCTTATGGCTGTCTTTACTCAAATGATAAAGGATTCCTCCTGGATGATGGGGTGACTTGAAAAACGTCACCTCTGCAACAAACCAAGAAGCAGGGACAGTAGTCAGGGGTCAAAAGAATGCGGCATTTGCTCTGTTGCCGTAAAGTGAGACCCAGAGCTCAGGGATCTCACTCAAAGAGGACCCGTTTTGACAGATGACAGAGACAGACAGAGGCGTGACAACTGCCTCTGTCTGTAAGGATATGATGGCAAAGCTCCGCCTATCTCTCAGTGTTCAGCAGCACAAGCAGCCCTGAAGTTACACCATACATGGATGTGCCTTCAGAAGTGGAGTTTCTTCATGCATGAAAACGAGCACTCAGATACGCTGATGTCACATCCCTCCTCATTGTGTGCTCTAAAATTGGGCACAAAGAAAGAAAGGAAAAGGAAAGGCATGGAGAAAAGCGGGGAAAATGGAGGAAAGATTTAGCTATTCTAACGCTAAAGGACCCTCACAGTAAAGAGCATTACAGTATTGACAACCCTCCCTGCTCACAAGTGCTGTTAACCACAGGAGGCAAGCCAATATTAAAAGCTGCAGTGCTCCTACAAAATGGAAATTGAAGAATACTTACATTACGGTCTGATAAATACCAGTCAGACTGATATGCAATTGATTGCAAAAGAGGTTTAAAGTGGCTGATAATACGAGCGCATTCGATCCTTCTTGATGTGCTAATACCTTAATGGCGAGATTTGACAAAATGGACTCATGGCTCATGTCATCTGCCTGGCATCGATTCAGTCTACACTAGAAAGAGCGAGGGAGAGTGAACGAGAGTGAAGAGAGCGAGAGAGAGACGGAGATAGATACATAAATGCATGGGAGGATCAATGCAGGCCAGAGCAACTAGGGGCAGAGGTGCATGCTGTGCATTGTGGAGCAGACTTATGATACAAGTCTTAATAGCTCTGCACAAAACAAAATTGCTTCTCCTGAAATCTTCTCTCAGGGAGAGGGCTGCAGCATACTGTAGCAGGGAAATATTTTCTGTCTGTGTGCTTGTCTTATTAGCCGCAAACTGTGTTCCTTTGTTTGCCCGTCTGCCTGCTTATTCAAACCATACAACTGATGATGGATAAGTTACAATGGCTCCAGGATAGGAGTGCCAACTTGAGGGACACATGAAAAAAATTGCTCTTCACACGTAACTGGTATTTGGGTGTTTTATTTATTAATGCCACTCCTGACAAAACAAGCACCTCTCTCTGCTCCTTGGGAGAAATGGGGCAACTGCAGCCACAGCACAAGGCCATGAAATATGTAAAGAGTACAGTCTTTTAAGGCTCAATGCAGGCCTGCCATTGCGGCCGCCGTGGGACCAGGACGAGTGGTGGTTAGAGGAGAGAGGGGGATGCAAGAACAAATACTTTACTCCATCGGCCCATAAGGCTGACCTAGTTTCTCTCATCAGTACATGTGGTGAGACATCAAACATTGTTCTTCTGCAGAGCGTGGTCATGCTAACCGTCTGGCAGTAAAGCACTGGCGTTTTTATTTCCCATGTGCATGTGTGCATGTGGTGTGTGTGTACGTGCACACCTACCCAGGTGTTTGGTTATTAGTGCTGAAGCCACACACTCATTACTACTGATTACACTCATTATGTTGCTCACGAGGCTCGTTATGGAGGTTTGTACCTTTGTGACGGTTTTCTTTACCTGTCACATCCAGAAACCCGGTGACATCTTCACAGTGAGATGATATTGCCTCGGCCCCTGAGTGCCTTGGAGCGTAGCTGACATTCTGGTGCTCTTAATGAAACACATGGCTGGGAAATGAATTTCCTCCATCCCTGAGGAACGCCTGGGAGCCTATTACAGGGGAGACAGCGTTGCTTCTCCCGGTCACTAATATACATGGGGGGGGGGAAACCAGCGCTCCAGGTAAGACTGCAGGACCATAGAGGGAGGAGAATGAGAAAGAGTGAGTGTGTGTGTGTGTGTGTGTGTGTGTGTGTGAGAGAGAGAGAGAGAGAGAGAGAGAGAGAGAGAGAGAGGAATGGAGGCAAAATCTCAGAGATCAGGTTAATTTTTCATGGGCATTATACATTCTTACCAGCTCTGTTTGGGGGTACAGACAGTACAATCAAGACGGCTAGACTATGGCAACACACTACAACACACCACTTTAGGCTTAGAATCACCGATTGGAAAATAGGCCTATGATGACCTTTAGGGAGCTGCAAGAGGGGAATAGTATTAAAGTTACTGAATCATTTAACAGCTCAAACATCCGAGGTTGTTGAAAGCAGAGGGTTCATAACCATTTTTCCTGCAAGCTCCCAGCCCCCTCCGCCAATTACCTTCACATGAATCAAATAGCATCTCCAAACAAAATTAAAATAGCAATTAAATAAGTTGAGTTTTTCTCGGGGACCCGCCGGGATCTCCCCAGGGCCCCCCGCGGGGTCCCCGGGCCTCGCTTTGGGAACCA
>OOFE01012738.1:4949-18812 GCA_900323365.1 Monocentris japonica | reverse complement strand
TTACCTTACTTATGGTCAAGCCTTACACCCCCGCCTGACCACTTGCCTCGAGGCAACTGGTTGCCCTGTCGCTCAGAAGCCCCTGTGGCTGATCTACATGGTCACGGCTTTTCTCTGTCCTGGCCCCACAGTGGTGGAATGAACTCCCCACTGATGTCAGGACAGCAGACTTGCTGCCCATCTTTCGCTGCAGGCTGAAAACCCACCTCTTCAAGAAACACTACCCTGACCCTCCTCTTAGCACTTGCTTATTTGTTTCACGTACTTGTCTTAGCACTTGCTTATATGCTTCACTTATTTGTCTCATTTTTTTTTTTTAAATAAAATGTTGGTAGCTAACTTATTGCTCTTTTACCTTAGCACTGGTTATGCTCTTAGATGCTTGTTTAGGAAGGAAATGCACTTACAATAAGTGCATTCAACATTTTTTACCTGTAATATAAATGTAATGTAGCAAGATGAGAGTGTGACCTATGAACTTAAGCTCCTCTCTGAGGGTTCAACATTCAAAGAAATCCCTTTTCTTTCCCCTCTGTAAACTTAACCAAATGGTATTGTAAAAGCAGAAGTTTTCCACATTATTTTGTACTTTGTCAAGGCTTCTTTGTAACTATGAAATTTTCATGTCATGCGTTTAAGTTTTGATGACACCACAAATTACAAGTTATACATTTGTGGAAATAATGCTTTTGACTGACAGACATTTATCGACTTTTTATTGTAATGTAAAGAGGCATTTGATTCTGTGAAAAGTCTTGCATGTGTGAGGCTTAATTCCACAGTTTGTTTGTTTTTTTTTTTACTTTTTGTACCCACTAAGAGATGTCTAAGATATATAGCATGTGAAAGAAATGTGGCATAGGTAATCATCTTTTCCATCTTTCAAATGCAGACCAACATATTTTCGGCTTTTGGTCTGATTTCATGGAACTTTAGATCGATTGAAATCATTGCTGGTGAAGAAATGATATAATAACATGGTGGCTAGAGATGAGTCACCACTAATTTCACGTTCTCTTTCAAACCCACTGTCCAATTGGGGCTTGTGTACCGTTCGAGCACTGCGGGTGAACAGAGCCCAGCCAATGGAAGAGCCCAGTTGTGACATCACAGTCATGCAGTGTGGCAGACGGATGGGGAAGAACGTTCCAGAAAAAACATCAGAAACAGAGTGGCTATGTATAGTCAGAAGCAGGCATTGAACTTGTGTTTCATTTTTCAACTATCACAGAACTATCACAGAATTTAAAGATCAGCAGATTTGGGTTGGAGCTGGAGGTGTTGGCCAAGAGCCGTGCTGATGAGGCAGGAACACAGCGATACTCTGCAGTTACTGCAGGATCAGAAAACCATAAAATAATCACAGCCCTGAATAGGGTGCCATTGCTACATGTCCATCATAAGTCCTTCATCAGCATGCTTCCCTTATGAAGCTACCAGAACCAGAGCCAAAGTGGCTGCCTGCCTTATCCAGTGTACATGAAGGAAACAACGTCCTTCGGAATATAATGGTAGAATATGGGGGACACTGTATAGGGAATATGGGTCTTCGGGATTGTTCCAGTAACCATTAGGAGACAGACGATTAATCTCCAATTTTTCAAGCACAACATGAACAAAATGGCCAGCTGATGAAAGCCTCGGCATGCAAGGCTACAATTGGTCCAGCTGGCTTCGCTCCAACAGTAAAGCCAGCCAATCGGCCAGTTGCCTGTTAACTCATGGTTTAGCTTCTTCCCGCAAACTCAAATCCATTTAGCTGCTATTGGAACAGGGCAGAACTCACAACATTAGACAACAGAGAATGATTTGCTAGTGCATAAAAAAGCCTCAAATCAGGGACCTGACAGCAAAAAGAGTTCTTTAATAAGAATCGGGCCAAATGTGCTCAAAATAGTGAAGAATAATTACAGCAGACATTTCAGCCCAGCATGCCAACATCAGTGCAAAAGGCACAAACATGGCAGGTTAGAAATACTGTACCTGGATTCTGCTCTCTGAATGGTGTAGAGATTTATAGAGCTGTGTATCATCAGGATGGGCTGATTCTGCAGCCAGTCACATGCTCAGTCAGCAGCTGCAGGACAGGGACAGCTGTGACTTCCTGAATCCCCACTACTGATACTGTTGCCAAGCTAGACTAATCACAGCTGTGGCACTCACATTCCCATCTGATGCAGCTCACATTAAGTTCTCAAGAAACCCAGACACATTTTATGATCATGGCCATTATTTTGAAATTGGTTGAAAAACCAAAGGGCTTTAGGTTCTATGGGGAGGAAGCATCTACTAGCATGTAATGCACAGCTGGCTGAATCCACGCCAGGTATTTTAGGATTCAGAGCTTTTGCCTACATGTAGCAACAGAGCGCTACTGAACAGCTTATTTCATTTACTTAAGATCAGTTTGTGAACTAAAAAGAATGCATAAACAAGCTATTCTGAATGCACATAACACAAAACCAGCCAGGGATGAAGCCAAGGAACCCACACAGGGCACATTTCTCCCCATCTTATCAAATAACTTGTAAAATGCAATTGGATCATGAAGAGATTTAGGAACGTAAAATCAAAGTCTCAGATGATAAAAAGAAAGTTAATGAAAACAGTTGTAACAGTGTGAAAGTGCTGCTCACTAACCCCGACTGTCTGCCTCACAAAGCATAAAACTTGTTCATCTCTCTCTTGCTCTCTTTACGTCTCTCTTTCTCTCTTCTCTTCCTTCCTTTCATCCTCAGCCAGAAGAAGTTTTTGGACATGTAGGATGATAAAAAAAAAAAGTGCAGGAAGGAGAAGAAGAAAGAAAGGACAGTTCTAGAGGAATATGGCTTGTATTAATCTGGAAATATTGCTTTACCTCATCTGAACTAAATTACGGGTCTGAACTCGCTGTCCTCTGAGAGCAGCCCAGATGGGCAAGGAGCGGTCGGCAGATCTGTCACCGTGACCATGGCAAGCACATGAACCCCTGGTCTGTCAAGCTCTATAGCTGCCCTTTTGTACAGTGGATCAAAAGTGTCTCTTTGTTATTGTTGGGCTTGGCTTCCATACTCAGGGGCAGCGACTCTGGGAGAGAATCCAAAAGGTTTGTGAGTCTCTCTCTATCTCTCTCTCTCTCTCTTTCTTTGTCCTATTTACTGGTATCTCTGCGGTTTTGTGCCTCTGTATTGTAAGGATACAAAAAAGGGCAGCTAAACCTAGACATGAAGATAATAAGAGCAAATTTGTTATTATACAATATTGTAACAATATCTTTTTAGTTTATGACAGTAGTTGAACACTTCTCTGGGTGATTTGAGAACATATTCAACTAGCGTATGGTTATTATGTGTGATCAACGCATGCGTTGCTGGAGACCATGAAATCTATAGTTTATACAGTGGAGCTGACTTATGGTGGGGCTGACGCTTGCCAAGGTTGTGGTTTCTGCTGGTAAGGATCAGAGGCAGGCACAAGTGACTGCAACCTCTAACACTACTACTCAGAAGAATTTAAAGGTGTGATAGCACACACTACAAGTAAACACTGGCCCATCTGCTCTCTCTCTCCTATAAATGAGCAGAACTGACAGACAAAAATTTCACTATGCCATATAGTGGGATAGGCAGGGGCCTCAGACAGACTAGACATAGATATATGACCATATATCTAATGCGAGTGGCCAGGGGCACCAAGTCAAACAGGTATACTACCTGTTACTAAGACTGAGACTAAGACTACCTGTCAGTAGTGAGGACCTTTCTGCTTTAATTGTTATGATTTATAACTGTGAAAACTGCTCGTAAGACTCACTCAAATTGGATAAAATGCTTGGTTGCATTTGCTGAAGTTATGTATTCATTGAGATTGAACTCGTTGTCACTCTAACGTCATTGGGAAGATGTGTAACAGTGTTGATGCTAGTGTTGTACAGAGGCTATCTTTCATTGTGCTGGGCACTCAGAGAGAGGGAGTCAGCAGAGGATCAGGATGCCTTTTGTCTCTTCATCAACTCCAGTTTTCACCTTTAAGAAATTTACTCGACAAAAGCTGTGATATAGTAACTCAAAACGTTGATCTCTTATGAAAAAAATCATAACGTACCTCCCAGATGCCCCTTGACTGAACAGAATCTAGCAGGAATGATAGGTATGGATGCCTTGCAGGGCCAATGATGAGGTAAAAGTTGACGCACCCCTCCTTCATGGAGGAGTGTGTCCCCTGTTCACATATGCACCCAGCTTGCAGGTGGCCGACCTCTGACCCTGTGCTCAGCTCCCCGTGGGAGAGGGAAATGTGCCTGTGAGAGTGCCACTTGAGGGCGGCGGAGTGGTTTTATATACAGACTGGCATTATCTGCATCTCTCGCTCCAGTCAAAGGATAGGGCCACTAAATATACCCTGTGAGGCCTTCCCAGGCTCCTCTGGGCTGGGGCGATGCGGCCACTGCTTGGGCTCAAGGCCAATGACATGGCTGCCGACCTCCACGGAAAGTATTTTTAAGGTCAATTACAGGGTACAGTGCCTTTAGATGGCCGACTGCTGCCGAGGAGGCCTCATATTAAAGGTTTATGCGGAGAAGGACCAGAGAGGCCTGCCTTAGCTTACCCCAGCTCCCATTGTTACCACACACCCACTGTAGTCTTAAGGACTCATGGGGTGCTGCATGAAGCATGTGTGTGCGTGTGTGATACTGAAAGAGAGAGAGATTGAGAGACATTGAGAGAGATTGTGAGAGAGAGAGAGAGAGAGAGAGAGAGTTAAACAAGTGTCAAGAATGCAGTGCTTCAGTAGTCTTCTGAAGAAGACTTTGTTTTGTTTTTGTGTTGCGCATGAGTTGTCCTTTATCCCTATTTGTGTTTGGTTTAAATATGTTTTTGTTTGTGTGGGAGTTTTTTTTGACTGAGATGAAAGACAACATGTGGTATTGTATGCAATAATTAAATAGATCAGATGTTTGTCTTGAGGGTCCCTTGTGAATTGTGTTGTCTTTCTAAGCTATTTTGTCTGTCGCCAAGCATATTCACACACCTGATGAGACAGATGAAGGGATGACTCCACAGACGGCTGCAACTGCTTTAGAAATTACATTCAACAGAAACATACTCGTCACTCTGCTCAATCAGATAGGCATCCACTGTGACTCAGCCTTTTGACTCAGACTGGGTTTCTTTAAGCGTAATACAACATCTACTGTATAAATGATATCCTAGTATTGATTAGTGGTGGTTTCAATGGCAGTAATCCACTTCATCACCAAAATATTTACAGAATCACTTTTTAGAAAGCAGGACGGCTGCACAAGGACTGACAGAAACACATACACAGTGGACTGCATGGAATACTTAACTTAACTCCCCCACCCCACACATCCACACACACACACACACACACACACACACACAAAACCACCACACTGCATACACAGGCCACACACGCAGACACACACAGCTGACCAGCATTCAATATAAATGAACATCTAACAAGATGATTTTGGTCTTTTTTATGATTCATTCCAACGTGACTTCCAGCCAGCCGTAAATACAGACCTGTCAAAATGTGTTCTACCCCACAGAGAGGGGAGTGGTGGAAGGTACAGTAGACACCATTCACCTCTCTGTGTGTTTGGAGGGGGCAGAGGGAAGGTTGGAGTTGGTGGCTTTGGTCTCCATGAGAGTCAACTATTGATGGGACAAAAGTGGGGGTGGGATTGAAAGGCCTATTTGTGCAGATTAGGGCCAGGCATCTCTCTGTTTGCTTTACTGTGGGTCACAGGCTCTAGTAGAGTTCAATGGGGGCTCTATCTGCCTCAGTCTATCTCAATCCACATGTTCTGATCTACCAGAATGAAGACACAGGAAGAGGGAAGCCAAAGAGGAAACACTGGCACATATCATTATGTTTAACTGATCACTTTATCGTTGTGTTTGAGACATAAGTGACATTTTCAGCCAGTGAGTCAGTAACCCATCAATTAGCTGTGCTTTAGTCTGAGCCACCAGTCTAGCACGATGCAGAATAGTGATTAACTTGTTTTCACTGTGTGAACATGATAAGCACATGGGCTGGAGTTTTCCTGTGTCTTGGGTTATGGTGCAGTTCCATAAATAGGAAGCTTTGTGTGAAGCACCTTATTTCTCCATTGCTAACTGAATTAAGAAACAGTTGACTTCATTAGGACAGCTTCAGCAAAGTCTAGGACACAGTTTTTCAGCTAAAGATGAAGTGTATCTTTGTTCCTCTCAAATTGAGTGACCATAAGCCTTTTCCCCCTCTCTCAATCACTCTTTCACCTCTACCCCAACCACCCCCCAGCCCAAACCCCCAGACTGTGTCTCCCTGGGAACATCATCACTCCTGGTCTGCATGGCAGGGCGAGTACACATCGCCAAGCTGCTAAGTCCACAGTGGCCGGGGTGCCCCGTGTTTGCCCTCAGGGAGAGCATCTGGGCCCGCTGGGTCAGAAATGGCACACCAGGGTGTGATGGGCTCTGCCCGTCGCTGGTCATGACCACCTTAGGTGTGAAATTCCCAGAGCTGAGACTGGCCACTAAGCCCAGCAGCTCCAGAGCCCTAAAGCCCCAGAGACAGTGGGAGGGAATGGAGGTGTGAGACCCTCTGGTTAGCCACCATCACCTGTGAGGATGTCTGGGTTGAACTCCACAGCTTCTTTTTACTGTGTGTACAGAGGACGACAGCTGTACACACATACACAAGGTTGAACAAACACACACAATACGCACAATGAAGTAGTCAAGTCAAATACAATGAAATACTCTATGTTCCTACTGTATATTCTTAATATAGTTGTTTTTATTGGACATCTCAGGTGTGTAGCAGTCATTGAGTCAGTATTGGTGGTGGTAGTGGTGATGGGGAGGCCTTTATATTGGGGCCCTGGGTGTGTCCGTAACATGGCAGGGATGACCTGGTCCATCCACACAGTCACCGCGGCAAAAAGTATCTTAACAAATATAATTTTACCACTTGCAAGAAAAACAATACACCAATTTTAGAGGCCCTGTTACCATGCTAAGAAGGTGCATGCTGCAGCAATTATTAAACAAAATACAGACCTGAGGCTTGATCATTCTTTTGGCAGCTCAGACATTTCACGGCCAAGTCTTGTTGAAGGAGCAGTCCCGGTTACCACACATTAATGACACAGTGCTTCAGAATGCATCTACTGTAATAGTGCACAACCCAAACACTCCACTGTCACCCTGCCATGGCTACACTGAGTCATCATTCTTTATTTTGAGGCCAGAATAGGTTTTGAAATGTTTTGGGATTTTTTTAGAAGTAAAGAGAAGCTACTGTATATAATTGGGAAACAGCTTGAAGCTCAGCAAGCTTTTCCCATGGATATATTTAGCATTATGGAAATGTGTCTTGCAATAACTGCACAGCAAGTCAATAGATTTCTGCCTGCCCATTGCCTCTGAAAGGTCAGTTTAATTAGTAGTTTGACCCAGGAGTTAGCCCCTGGGGGGAAGTTAGAATAACCTTATTAATACACTTTCTATGTTTAGCATTGGTGTTTTATATGATTTTTTCTGTTACAGAGAGAGAGGCCATTTACACACGTTAGACTTTTGGGAGCATGAGGATGTGTGTTTACTGCTTTTCTTTAATCCCCAGTATGAATTAAATGTGCTTGTTTAGACTATTATAATACAAGCCATTGGTGCCCTTATATGAACAGGCCCCGGGGCTGGATTGAAACATGCTCACTCACTTTGGTACATCTCACAAAGGTTTTCTGTTAAGAACACAGAAAGTCCCCTCTCTTTCCATCTGCCTCAACTCTGCTTCCAATTCAGGTTATTAAGAGTGAAATTTCAATTTCATAACAACCTTAAATTCATTCCTGGAGTCTAATCTGATTCCATCCACCATCCAAAGGCAAGTTGTCTCTGTTATACTAACTCTAATTTAAGCTTACTAACTATACTAGCTTACCTCTGTGTATATATGTATGTGTATGTATATGTGATCTCACCCCAAACTATTATTGTAGTTATTAGGCTTTTGGAGTACCATTCTGCATTATAATACTCCCTGAGGCCCATCCCAGTCTGGTGCTCAGCCAAGTGTGTTTGGTGCCTGACAGAGCTAGACCTTTTCCCTGAGGCCTTGAAATCCAATCACAGAGGCTGCTTGTTTTTGGCTGTGCTGTACCCTTAAGTTCCTTAGAGATGATGTTGTTGTTCTTTCTCCTGCCTGCTCTGTGTAAATGGTGTTTTTAAGCCAGTGGTGTTTAGATAGTCAGCCATATATCCCCTAAATCTGATATTTAATGTTGTCTTTTTAATCAGTATGTCATTACCGTTGTTTTCATGTGCAATCAGGGAGGCGTTTAAAGTTTGCTAATGTGCCACAGTATGCAGCCATAGGAGATGCTTGTAGCCCACAACAGATTTCTCCTTTTCAGGTCAGAGGGGCTCCCCTCCCAATGCATTGTTTATAATAGGCAGACTTTACTCCAAGCAGTTTGTGGCATTCTCAGTTTACATGTACTCTGTGTTTGTGTGGGTCTTTGGACTCGCAGGAATATAATAACATGAATAATGTCATAGAAAAGACAGAATAACATCTGTGATTTTTTTAATTTAGCTATTGGAGTGCTGCATTGGATGAAACAGATGCTTATAGTAAAGGTGGGATGAATTGCTCTTGACAAGGACTACTAACCCATACAAACTATAAGAGATCACTAGATAACCTCAGTCATGAAATATAGAGGCGCAAGGTTCATTCTCTCTACTGAGACTCAAAAAGAGAAGCTGGGAGGAGGGTGAGAAAGAGGTTGTGTAAAAGGGCCAAACTTTGCCTCAACTCCACTTTTAAATAACCTACATGTGCACTGCAGCTCAACTCAGCCCCTAGTGGCTGGATGAGATATCAGGTCCCCTTAGTAAATTCCACCACAATCCTGAATCCCAATTTTAGATGCTGGGCCACAACCATGGAGCTTGTCCCCCAGGCTGTGAATCACAGCCTCTCATTATTGTTCTCATTTTCCTTATTATCTGGCCACTTTGTGCTGTTTTCATGTGTTTACTATCTTTATTACAATGACGATATTAGATTACATAGCAGACAGTAAACAAACAGCGGCTTTTAGATGCTGGATTAGTCCTTTATCTGTCTCTAAAGCTCTAGATTAAAGACATTAAACACCACAGAAGGCCTTGTGTGTTTCTGGGTTTGTAGGATTAGTGTTTCGTAGCAATAAAGGGCACAGAAATGAGCTTGTCTCCACCTCTCTGTCAGCCCTTTACCAACCCAACTATCTTCCCCTCAATCCCCAACCCTATGCCTGGGCTTTCTCAACCCATGATGAAGGCAGCCCATAACCTGAAATGCTGTTTTGTGGACCGTGTAAATTTGACACCATTATGCCATAGTGAGGGTCTGTGTAGGTGTTAATGTTTGTGTGGAAGGTCCCTAGAGATCAATATAATCCCTATTTTCCCAACAATTTACTCTCTTTTTCACTACATCATTTCATCTCTTTTGTCTCTCTCTTCAGATGAAAAATGTGTTGTAGTCATCCCTGTTTCTTGTGTGATGACGATTTTTTTTCGTTTTTAGAATTGTTGTTTTGAAATGTTTCTATTTTTCCAAGCCTTTGGTATTCTCAGTCCCACTAGGAAATCAAGAAAGTGCTATGTTAGACTTATATGACTTTATTTAAAGTCATTGCAGTCTTTTTCTGTGAAAGGGCTTCAAATGGGATACCAAATGCGGGAGTGGCGGATGTAGTGACGTGCTGTGGTGGTGCCTCTTCCTAATTTATAGCAGGATCAAGGCCTGACTGTCATACGCTGAACTGGAGCACGACCTACTGCTTTAACCAACTTAAAACCAACAGACAGCAAGTGAACACTTGCTCAGATTCTTGGGAAATCACCATGAAGTTTGTGGGAGAAGTTGAATTGAAGTTGCTGTTTCAACCTTTTCACCTTCAACTTCAATGCAATTTTTAATTCAAAGTATGTGTCTATAGTTTATTTAGAATATACTGTTTCTGCTGAGTGAACTTGATTGAATTCCCCTTTGGACTAAAGTAGGACTAAAACTTAAATTCCCAATGGCTTACTTTTTCTCCTCTTTCATTTTACACCTCTTTCTCTGTGCCATGGCCTGATTTGGCTGGCAGTCTTGGCATAGCTAGGTTTGTGTGTGGTGGCACTGGGGGCAGGGCGCAGGGCTGCCTGGGCTGAGTGTACCCAGCCCCTCATAATTACAGACAGTAAACAGCTAGTGCTTTTAGGCACATTTTCCCGTCTGATTCGGAGAGCGTTCACTTTGGGAAGAAAAAGCAGAGGATGAGGAACAAGGGAAAGGCATAATGAGTGAAGGTGGACAAAAACTATCAGCGTCATTTTGATCTTTGACTATGGAAGCAGTTTGTGAAGAGTTGGTGACACTTACAGCCAGGCTTGTTGACTCACAAAACACACACAGACAGACATTGACCACGCCCCCCAAAACCAACACACAGACACTCATGCCTCCTCTCAGAGTCTTTTTGATGTGATCTCTCCTACTGTAAGTCCTAATTAGAACAGCCCCTGGTTAAAAAGTTTCTTCTTCTGCTTCTCTTTTGTCTCTAAAACTGTCAAATTTATCTTTCCCTCTGTCTCTGTTTATGGTCTCGCTGTTTTTCCGCCTGTCTGCCTGCCTGTCTGTCCGTCTGTCTCCATATGTCTATCTTTCTCTATGACTCTCCCTCACTCTCATGTGAATCTCTACTGCTTCACTCTCTTCCCCCACCTTTACCCACACTTTATTCAAATTTCATTTTCTCCCTGCTATTTTCCCTCTATTCTATTCTATTTACGCCATACCCCCCCACCCACACACACACACACACACACACACACACAACCCCCCCTCGTCTTGTCAAGGGTTAGGGGTTAATATTGGAGTGACAAAAAGCTGGAGAAAATAAAGGTTGTCAGTGGAGGGGTGGCGGCAAACCACCCCACCACCACTCTCTCTATCCTGGTTGCCATGACAACAGGGTCTCCACACAGCATCCCCTCTTGTACATACAAATTCAGTTATTCATACACATGGACACTAACGGGTTCGCGGTATCACTTACATATGCACACGCACGTGCGCACGTATTCACATTCACACACATTCATGCACCACACACATACTGAATGTACTGCACATACTGTACAGGTCATGTATACACACAGGTTGACATGTGAATATACAACACACACACACACACACACACACACTGTAAGGAAAATATTGATTATATGAAATACCTATGCATTTATAACCAACAAGTGTTATGTCCTCATGAACAATAGAATTGCTGTGTGAGTGGATTTTAACCGTGAGACAGGAAGATAAGGAAGTGACAGTGGTAAAAAGTAGTCTGTTTCCTACACAAAAACATAGGTTGCTTACCAGTGGAGAGACATGTGTGAACAGTCAGGAAACAAAGCTGATGTTAGCAAGCAGGAAAAACAACTCCTTGACTAGCTGGTTAGAACTGGGGTGTTGATGCCACTTCTCTCGAAGCTTCCATTAAATTCATTCATCACATTTCAACACCCTGACTTAGTGGTTGGTTATTTTCTCTGAGGTTTAGCACCCTCAGCAGTGTGTTAGAGAATTTCCACGACAACACACACACACACACACACACACACTCACTCACTCACTCACTCACTCACGGGAACAGGGAAGAAGTGTTTTAGTTACAGCTTAAATACTCCAAGGGTTTTGATTGATCTTCATAAGGCTAAATCTTCTTCAAACTTGTCAGATTGAGAGTCAAAGGTAAAGACAGAATAGAGGTACAGGGTTAGGGTTCTCCTCTCTAGCCCTCCTCTCTCCTTCATACACACACACATAATAATTTCTCCTATAGCCTGTAGAGGAAGCTACCGCCGGCTTGATTTATTTATTGATGTTTTTCCCCTTAAGACACAATGGGAATGGTAGAATAAAAGAAGCGGTGAATAATTCAAGGGGAAGGGAGTGGACTCATTAAGACATCCGTGAGGGCTGGAGAGGAGAGGTGGATGGAGGGATGGAGGAAGGAGAAATGACAGAGAGAAAGAAGGGCAACACCGGCGGGAGATCAAAGGGGGTCGGCACAAAGTCGACAACAAAAGTCTGAAAAATTCATTGAAAGTGAAAACAGATAGAGAAAGAGGAAAGACGGGAAAATGTGATCTGTAAACGAGGGAAGTGAAAGAGAGAGGTTTGGATTTGGGATTGTTGAGCAGTAAAAGGCCTATAACGATCACAAAGCAGGGGTGTTGCTTTGGTGTAATAGAGTGTATCAGGTTCCCTGCATTGCTGTGTGTATGTGTGTGTATGTGTGTCCATGTGCGTTCATGTGTGTTATTGTGTATATCAGTAAGGATCAGGCTGTGTGTCAGCAGGTCAGCTAATCCCTTGTCAGTTAATGGAGCCAGTCTTGCAGATGGAGTGCTGCCTCTAGCCCTCCCTTCTTCTAGCATGTTAGCTCCTGCTCACTTAACCCACAATTGATAAGGTTATAGTCACAGGAAAGGAGTGTTTGTGTGGTAAAAAAAAATATATATATATAAAAATATATATCTTAAATAGAATGGAGATTTGTGTGTTTGGGTGGATAAAATCATGGCTATACACACTTGTATTGCAAGTGGCCAGTGCTGTAATATCACATCTCTACTCCATTTCCTTTCACTTCACCTGTAATCTAAATCTGATAAATAGAGAAAGAAAGCAGACTGCCCAATCTCATCGAAAAAACAAAAAGAAAATAAAAAGACAAAAGGGCATCTCAGTGATTACGAATGAAACAACCTTTTAACAGCTAAATCAAATCTTCTCTGTAGACTGAAAGTGACACGTGCAAATGAAACCACACATATACACACACACACACACACACAAGCGCCTCACCCTGCCACGTTCTTGCCTGTGGGTGTCATTTGCTTTGTTAGCAGCAGCATCAGTCGGATTCTGTGCCTGTAGCACAAAGCTCACTAATTATAGACACACCCAAGGTGCCGTGCAGATGATGCACGATGTGATACAGAAATACCCACAAGCACACATTCTCATGGACGCTCACATCTATAGGCAGATAAACGGCTCAATAGAGAAACTCATATGTACATACTCTCTCGTTTGTCCTTACATACTACAGTACAGTAGAGACATAATGGCATAAGCCACGCTAAATATGGGTAATCATGACATTATGAAATTAAGCAGAAGAGCCATTAGGAGTGACCTTCTCCCTCCCCCTCTCCCTCTCCCTCCCCGCTTCCTTTTCTGTCTTTTGCGTCGTCCTATAGTTCCTGCTCCCCTTTCTTTATCTCTCCCATTCAGCCTCTCCTCCTTTCTCCTAGTCCTCTGGAGCTAACAGCATTGCTATTGTTTTTCTTATTTAGACACACATTTTGACCTTCACTGCTACTTTCATTTTTTACCTTTGTAAAAAAAACCCCCCCGCTGTTTAGCGGTTCAGCGGAGATCCTTCTTTAAAAGTGTAAGTATACAGCCATCCATCTTTCAGAGATTAGAGGGAGATCAGGCAAGTGAGAAAAGGAGAGATTTTTTGTGTCTATATTTGTGTGTGAACATGTGTGTACTGTATGTGTGTGTGTGTGTGTGTGTGTGTGTGTGTGTGCTAGCAGCCTTTGGGGATCAAAATGGAGTCTGTCTATGAGTCAGACAGGCCAGCAGAAAACAGCTGACATCAGTAGAGTATCGTCCAGGGTTAGCCTGATACCAGAGGCAGAAGCTTAATGATGGAGACAACATCCTGCACCATGAGCACAAACAGCATGCAACACTACTAGAGAGAAAACAGGCATTGAAGCAGATGCTTGAATATCCATGCCATGG
>OOFE01012737.1:0-32639 GCA_900323365.1 Monocentris japonica | reverse complement strand
TTTTTTATCCCATATTTTCCCAGTATGGTGTTAGTTTTACGATTTAAATACTGCACCCCCATTCTTTGGTGAAAAGTGAAAATAATCACAAGCAGTGAGATTGAGGACAAGGGAGAGGAAAACAAGGTCAGATAAAAACCGTTGTTATGATAAAGCAATTCAAAAACAGAATATTTACATTATTATCCAAACAGAGGAGTTACTGGAAGGTCTGCTATTTCTGGGGCTCTCTTGTGGCAAACATCTAAAAGAGGATATCACTGCTCTCCATGCTGGGGCCTCACTGACCCTGAAACAATACCACTCCCCCACCCTCCCCACATCACACTTTCTTTCTCTCTTCATCCCTCTGTTACTGTCTCTCACTTCCACCGCCCATACCTGTTGGCTGTGGTGTTGTGTTACAAATAGATGCTCTCTCAGTCTGATTGAGTTTAAGCATGATGACTCAGAGTGGAGGCTGATGACAGCCGTTCAGAGGGGAACTGCTGGCTTGCCCGAGCCGAAACCCAAGCTGGACTGTGGGAATGGACATGTGCTCCCAGGGGTAGTAGGGGTGGCGGGCGGATTGGGCATGACTACACAGCAATGCCTTATTAAGCAGCTCCTGTTGAGCTGTAACAATAATGATAACAGCTCATTCAAAAGTTCTTTCTGGCCTTGAGACGAGGCAGACAGCAGGCCGGGAAGTGCCATATTGTTCTGGTCCACTCCAGTTTCCCGCTGCTGCCGTGCCAAAGACGAGGCGATCTGTGCCTCCTCCAAAAAAGGCAGAAACATTTCGGCAGGGGCGTCCATCCTTAACCCATCCCGTCCTGTCCTTGCAGGTCTGCTCAACAAAGACCAGACACGTTGAGTGTGTTCCTCAAAGGGTCTGCTTTATAACAGGCCACTGTGTCGCCACACTCAAGCACTGCACAGCTAAGAGGAGATGCCTCCACTTCACCAGGACAGTTAACAAACTGTACCCAGTTATGTTTACAGAGGGCTCTCATTGCAAAATACTTCTCATCCCTGATGGATGATGATGACTGAAGCTGTGCTCTTATGCCAGTTTGCGTGCAGAGACATGTGGTAGATTCCTCAATGAAGAAATCTACCAGGAAAGAGTTTGATTATTCTTGGAGAGATATTTATAAAGTGAACGTACTACTTATACGTCAGATACAACTACTACGTGATTGCCAAAGAAAGTAAATTGTCTCTACACCTTACCTCTTATCCAAATGGTCCATAGACACACTCATTCAGTGGCAGCATTTGCATTTGAAAGGTGTGGAAGCAAAGTTTGAATCTTTATTGAAACCCAACTGCACATTACCATCCTTACCTGCCGAACAAAGCTGTTGGTTGTGGTATCGGAGGAGGTGCTGCCATCTGAACCTTTAAATCTGCCTTTTCTCCGTGTTGCTTTGCCTTGAGCCTTCAGTGAGAGAGGGGAAAGGTAAGATGGTTTATCAGTGTCTCAGCATCAATAACAAAACTATAGATATACTGTAGATATAGAGCCATATAGTGTTAGCATCACCATATGGAAAATCCCACTGTTTGTTAGGTGGAGTTCACTGTTTGACCTATAATATTGCAGTTGGTGTCATAAAATGATGGTAATTACGTGGGTGGCTGCTGATATGCAAGTTGCACTCTGATATGATGGGGACTGGCAAACTAATGCACTAAGCTGAGGTACTCATACAGTATGTGTTGCTAGTAGCAACTGAAAAACACAAATTCATTTCAAATATGCCTTTTATTCCAGCCCATTCCCCCGGGACAGATAAATCATGCATATAAAAAGAGAGCTATTCTGACTGTTTCTTAGGAACCGGTTAGGTAGAACGATTTCTGAGCCGCCAGTGGAAGGTCTGTTATTCCTCTGAGGAGAAACAGGATGAGGCTTAATTAACCTCAGCAATAGAAACAGAATGCAATGTTGAGCAAATGCACTAGTGGCAAAGTGACAATATTAAACTGCAATCCATTGTGATGTCATACTTCAACAGTACAGAGGACACACTTGAAGAGGCTAAATTTAATTGGCTACTGCATGACTGAACATCCGCTGAAGGAGCGGTGTTGACGTCGGCCTGCATGGGCTTACTATTTAATGTGGAAATGAAATGAAGTCAAGAGAAATTTCACTAAGCACCATATTTGGCCTGTCCAAATGACGTGGCGTCCTTATAACTGCATCAACATGCATTCAAAAGTTTATGTAAACCAATGGAGGTAAAGAGGTGGACAGTTAGAGGGTAGGAAAGCTTCATTTCACTCTTTCAGAGAACTGTTCCATTGCTTAATACATTTTGGCAAACATTAAACGCTTTAAAACGACAGGGCTGTTGGAAAGAGGAAAGTTTTAATTCATTTACTTACTTGTAAACCAGGATTTTCAAGCGAGTCCATGTGTTTGTCCAGAGGTGTTGTTCTAGTCTGGAGTATTATTCAGGACCATTACACATCCGCCGCGCTAGTAGCAAATATTACCGAAAGAAAAAAAAAAAAGCTGTCGGCTTGCACTGCTGTTCCGGCTATGCCCAAAACAAAGGTTAATAAAGCACATTCTAGCCAATCACCAAATCATGTCAGGAGCTGAAGGCTGAGGCGCGTGAGGAGACGCGGAGACTTCTGCAGTCTTCAAGTTTGAGACTTAACACTTGAAGAAGGAGGAGCAGCTTGAAGCATTTTTTTTCTTCTTTTGATGATGATGACTTGAACACTAGGGCATTATAGTCTGCTGCATCACAGTTCCTCCTCATCTGTGCTTCTGCTCTGGCTGAAAGCTCTGCTGCTCATCGTGCGCGCTCACATGCACCGCCAACACCTCTGTCATCTCAAGTAGCCTGCCTGCAAAAATGTACATCTTAACAAGTCATTTAGTCTAGTATAGAGTGTTATCATCTTATTTTCAAAAAAAATCTGCCAGTAGGTTGAGATAATGCCCACGTGTTTCCCATGCAAGCCAACTTTATTTATTTATTTTATTTATCATAGTAGTCGTGTTGAGATTGACATCTCTTTATCAAGTGAGCCCTGGTCAAGAAGGCAGCATATAAAGAGTTAGAGTTAAAACAACAATACATAAAAATAGTCCTAAATAAAAGCGAAAAGATAAAAGCACACAATAATTGCACAAAATGCGTTTAAAATGAGGGGGACAAAAAGCCCTCGCACAATTTCGTTGTACGCATTTCATGGTCAGTAATTGTTAATTTTTTTTTCTGTTCGCAAACAAAATAGGTGAGAATTGAAATACTGTGTGTGACCCCAATGACACATTATCCCCTTGTTTAAAGGAAAACATGATTTCAAGAATCAATACTAGACTAAATGACTTGTTGAGTTGGACATTTTTGCAGTGCTGTTGACAAATGATGTTATCATCAGGATAGACCTACTAATCCCCGGTGGGGTCATTAATACACTATGGAGAGACTGGAGCATTTTTCAGAATACTTTGAGTGTATATGACATGGGAAGTAAAACCAAGCACATGAAATGCATATATGTTGATTTTTACTTGGCATCAGAGTTTTTCAAGAGCATCTAGCAATATAAGACCCCTGTCCTCCTTTGTCTAAGTGTAGGCAAACTGGGCCATTTGCAGTATGAATGGGTTTTTGAATGTCCCTAAAATCCCCCCTGTAGCTGCTTGAAGGTGGTCATCTGAGTTTCCCATAGATCCCATGAAGGGGCAGGAGTGGTGCTGAATCTCTTGAGTGTCAGTCTTCCTGTTATTCATCCTTTCCAATAGATTTTTTTATGCATCAGGAGACAGACCCTTGAACTTTTTTTTGCAATGATATACAGATCTGTATACAGTGAGATGAGACCTCACTGTTCACCGTTCATACTGTATACTGCAGCTGAAGTGACACCTCTGAAAGATCCCCCTCCACTCAGTCTGTTTTGTACAACCAGTAGACTTGAGGTCAGAAGTTTTGTTGTTCATTACTGCCCTCTAGTGGTCTTATTTGCTTTAACATTACCACTAGAGACCGAACTACACTACACTTCGAGCATAGCGGTTTTCAGTAGCAATCAAAAATCAAAAAAATCAAAGAATCAAAAATCAACCTAAATTCAAGACTGATGCTTTCCAGAAAGTGTTTTACAGATAATAGGTATTTCCTTTCCAGGTCCAATACCATACAGCAGGGACAAATGAGAACACCACTAAAACTGTCTCACTGACACTGACCCTAAGGTGACCCTACATGTAGTTTAGTTTCATAGGAACAATAACAACAAGTACAAAGGATCACTTTCAGCGTCAGATCATTTCAAATCAAAGGGAAACCACTTCTGTCATTTCCCATTGTGCATCTGTCTTAGCATTTCCCATCTCGCCTGTCCTCATGACCCTGCTGAGCAAGTGGGGATCGCTGTGGATGTTGAGCACGTTCACACCAACATCGGCCAGATAAAAAGTCCTTCCTTCCTCCATCCTGGCAGCAGTCACCTTTAAAAGACGCACACACATGCCTGTCAAAAAGCATCTTCAGAGCAAAAGAACACACACACACACAAACCAGCAAACCCAAAGCTTTCCTGGAAATTCCAAAGGGGATGGCATTTCCAAAATGAATGCAAAATTGCAAGTATAAGAGAAAATGCACTGGACATCCTCCCATTGTTTGAACGTCACTCGGGAAGCTGTAATAAACACCGTCAGCTGAATTTTCCTGACATGATAGCCAAATAATCCCATGACACGATTTGTAGAACTGAGTTTGTGCTTTGACGGTTAGCTAATTAACACACAAACCTGCATCATTTCATCTCAGCGTTTGCAAAGTGAAATGAAACAAGTAATAATAATGCAACCGTTTGAGGGCTGTTCGCTCAAACTCCACGGGGATATATTGATGCTGAATGAGAGCACCAGAAATGAATCATAGCAAGCCAATTAAAAGAGGAACAATCTTCTCCTGAGAGCATCTATACTTTCAAGACCACAAATCCAATTTTATGTACAAATGCGTTAATACGATTACTGTGTATGATTTATTTCATTTTATTGCTGTATTTATTACATGCTTTCCTCCACCTCCTTTTGCAGGCCCACTCTGGCCTTCAGAGAGCATGTGTGCTGTGTGGGCATGATCGCGGTGGAGTGTCTGTCTTGCGTGGCATGGATTAGTCATCCAGGTTGGTGGATGAAGAGAACAAGTAGCTCTGGTGGGTGGACGTGCGCTCGTATCGGATCACAGTAGAGGCCTCAGAAATAAAGAGCAAATGCCTCTGAGACGAGAAGCAGAAAGGCAGCAATTCTGTGAAAATGTAGGGCAAGTGTAAACATGCAATGTATTTTAGAACAGCCTATATGTAACAAATTAGCACTAAAGAACTAAACACAAGGCCTTTCCTCACACCTGAATAACGTGAGTCAGATTTATTAGCCTCATCAAGCTAATCAGGGTTTGTATATTTGATCATTTGGTCAGACCAAAATATGAAGAGAAGCAAATTCACACCTTTATATATCACACTTAAGCATGACACAACTATGGCTACAGATTTGTTTGCAAGTAAAACACCTGATTGTCTCGTTTGGTTGCTTACAATAAAATAGCCTACTGTAAACTTGATGATGATTTTTAAACTTCCCCTA
This sequence comes from Monocentris japonica, assembly GCA_900323365.1. Taxonomy (NCBI): domain Eukaryota; kingdom Metazoa; phylum Chordata; class Actinopteri; order Trachichthyiformes; family Monocentridae; genus Monocentris; species Monocentris japonica. The sequence continues at coordinate 27,025 of OOFE01012737.1, read as the reverse complement.
CTATAAGTAGAAGGCAATAACATGGGAAATAAAATCCATGCAACCCAGAACTTGTAGATTTACAATACATTATATTTTTCTGGTGAGAAATGACTTGATTGTCACACAGCAGAAATATTTCATAGAACAGCAGATATGCACAATTGTACCTGATACTGGCAAATAAGGTAATAAGTGTAAACTAGACATTCAATGTCCAGATGTAGGTATATGCCAAACGTTATACAGTACCATATGACACCTGACATACAAAAATACATCATCACTTATAAAAAAAAAAGACGATTCATAGAGCTAACGTACATTTGTGATCCAATTTGGAGACTATGATGTCATGAAATACATCCTTACTACTGTTACATGCCATCACTCTTTGACCACCATGACTTGTTAAAAACTTCTGGTTGCACACACTGTACTTTCATGATAAATAGTTGTGCACAGCATGAGATGGAAATCAGAAAGCCACTGAAAATTTCGAAACACTAAAAAGCAAGACCAACAAAAGTACCACAGACGGTTACTTCAGTTCAGTTCAACCCTGTGTGACTGGATGTGTCATATGTGTGCATGCACGTACGTGTGTGTGTGTGTTTAGAACTTGAGTTCATGTTCAAAGAGTGCGAGGAGCAAAAGACAGGCCCAACCCATCAGGAGGCCAAGGTTCTGTAGGAGAAACATGACACACGGTCTATCGGTCTTCACTCGACTCATCTCTGGAAGCTGATGAAGAAGTGTGGAAGAGTGAGAGAGAGAAAGAAAATGAAGTAATCAACATCTTAAAAAACTGCCAATAGTTGTATGGTGGCAAACATCTACTGATGGAACGATAGCAAATTTTTCTGAAGATGATTCTTACCATTTCTACCAGTGATAGGTAGAGGAAAATCCCAGCGGTAACGCTGAAGATCCACTGCTGCACCTCCATCTCCGTAGAAACAAACAGTCCAATGTAGAGACCCATGAAGGCAGTCAAAGCACTGAGAAAGTTCATTAGTACAGCATTCTTCACGGTGAGTCCAGAGCTGAGCAACACCGCAAAGTCCCCTTGGAAATGAAAGCAGAAAAGATCAGGTCAGTGAGTCAAGCATAGTGTTTCCTGGCCTCAGCCACTAGTCACGGGGAATGAAAGTCTTTTAAAAGCCAGAGAATAACAGTGTTCCCAAAGTAAGCCCTATGACCTGCGACACCGTGACCTCTCACCCATCTCATGCGGGATTTCGTGGCACAGGATGGCCACAGTTGTTGCCATGCCAGTCTCAGCTGATGATGAGAAGGCTGCCCCGACAACCAGGCCATCGGCAAAGTTATGAAGGCTGTCTCCCACGATTACCATCACAGCCAGCAGAGGAACCCCTTGTCCTGGGAAAAACAAAGGGAGTCTGTGCCATGACTCCTCATGAAAGCTCATCTCTGGACCGTGGCAATTGCTAGCTCATGTCAGGCCACTAATTGCAAAGTGCGTAATGTGTGTGTGTGTGTGTGGTTTACAGTGAAGGAACAGTCTAGCTTACTCTGATGTGAAGGGCTCCTTGTTTCTGGTTCTACAGCAGATATTTCTGTACAGTCCAAGTCCTCCACAGTTCCCTGTAGGCGAGACAGTTATTTACACCAGGGACTCTTAAACCTTCTCAACCTTTAGCCCAAATCTGAGCAATTTAGTGTCGTCCTTGAACTTCGTCTAATGCAAACATGCTGTGCCGTGGTCATTCTGGGAAGCCAGGATTTACTGTTGACTCCACTTGAGGTGTTGTGGGCCTAATGAAACAAAACATCTGTGATGGGAGGTGCCCAGTTGACAACCCCAATTAATAACACTCTCTCCTCTAACATTCAAGCTAGATTCCGGCATAAGCGCTCATCTTAAATAGCACAAGGGATAGTTGCAATGCATCAGATTCTGTGAAGTGGTAAACCCATAGTTTAGGAAAAGAGGCTTTTTAATGCCTGCCATAATGAAATTCAAGACAAGTTTTTGCAATTGAAATAAACATGAGAATGAAAACAATTGGAGATCAAGCAGAATCGACCTAATCGACCTCAATAGTTTCATCTTATCTTAGAATATAGGTGTGCATGACTGGGCAGATTTCACCCCAGAGACAGTGCACCAAGAAACCACAACATTTTAAAGACCTCTAAAACTGAATTAAAGACTTGAAATGCTTTATGTAACTGTTTTCAAGACCTTTTAAGGCCTGGAGTTTAGATAGTGTGATTTACGACATTTTAAGCCTTTTTCAGGAGCTGCAGGCACCCTGTTTCCATATTAAGGGACTCTAGCTGTACATTAATAAAACTTTTGGAACTGTTTGGAACTATTTTCAGTGGATTATGTATTGGACAGTATTAACATGATTTCATGTATGAAATGCATTCTGAATGATTCAACACTTTTTCTCCCACCTGTTCCTTTACTCCCTCCCACACCACTTTTCATTTCCTGTTATATAATAGCAGCGACGGAAATTTTGATTTAAATTTTATATTACATATTTTATGACTTTCAATTAATGTTTTTGAAGGGTGAAAATGGATTCAAAAAACATTTACCTGGTCTCACTGCCCAGATAAACATCATCTTTCCATTTAAAAATGTCAGTGAGATGTCAGATGATCACAGTGGCCAATGGAGCTCTCCAAATTGACCTCCCCCCATTTTGGCCTCACTTTTTAATTTTTTTTTTTAACGTTTTCTCACCTAAACTGCATACTAAGCGTACTGTGACAAGAAGTAGGAATGCAGCAGCCAAAAAATTACACATTTGAGATGATTCTTAGGCCTCAAAGGTTTCTAGGAATCAATATTTTAGGCAGATATGGGGGGGTCCTAGTATCTGTCACTGTTATTATAGTTTATCACATTGAACAGAATTAAAAATGACCGTACATCAAGAATCTTGTTCGAACTGCAATGGAATCAAATTAGTCCTGCATTGTTTCCCACCCCAACAGTATAATACATGGCTCTAAATATATCATCACACATCATCATAGCACATTGTCTCTTCATGTTCTCTCCTACTAAACAACCCTCATCATCTAATTTTGTCTTTTAGGTGATAATGAAAAACTACTGTAATGGAATTTGATATTGATTTAGTAATGTGGAGGATGCAGAGCAATAGTTTAACTTTTATTTGACCAGGGCAAGAGATTTATCATAAAGGATTCTGCAGTAGAGAGCAGCTTCCTCTTTCCAACAAAAGCTTTAAACCATCAACAGCCGACTCAGAAAATGGATGCAAGTCTCTTGTCTCTGAAATGTTGATGAATGAAACTCTTCATAAATTGTGTTGAAAACTGACACAGGTGTGTATTGTTCCAAAGTAGACACACTGATGTGTTGAAATCACTACATCCTTTTTAAGAGTGCAGTGTTCAGGAATTCCTACCAAGAACACTATGAAAGATCATGCTAGTACAGTGTGGGTGATGAGGAGACTTACCAGCTGCATGGTGGAGATGGACTTGCCCCTCTGTGACTGGCCGTTGCAGTTGAGCTCTAGAGGAAGTTCATTGGAATGACCCTGCTTACAAAAAAGTGACTCATCAGTCCACCGTTGCTCCAGAGGCCACCTAGAACAACACTGAGCTCTGCAAAAGTTCAGCCAGAGCCACAAGGAAGCAGTCACAGATATTCACAGTCAAGACAAACAATGGCTCTCGAAAACTCCAAGAGTTCAACCTCTGGCTAGATAAAGCAAATCAGCCAGCAACTTTGTCTGGTACAAATAGTCCCCATGCCCTGACTTGATACTCTAGGGTATGAGCATGTTGCTATCTGTATCGGTTGTTACAGCATTAACTTGATAAAGGCTTAACTAACAAGGCAAAAACAAGTGAAATCTTACATGGCCATGAGAAGGAACAACAAAGGAGAAGATTCTTTCAATAAGGAAAAAGACGTAGATGCCAGCGATCACACCCAAGACCTTCCATAGGTACGCCTTGCCCTCTGTAAAGTGCTCGTCATAACGACTGTGACTGTCATCGTGGAGGCCAAGGATCTCCAAAGGAGACAAGGAGTAAAACAATGAGACATTTACTCCACAGTCAACACATGCTATCTCTACATGGCATTGGGCTTCCAATGTTACAGCAGATGGTACAGTGGCTCTGTGTCCTATACCTGTGGTATGAGGTGCAGGAGGGCGTCTCCTGAGAGGGTACCCACTGCCAGACCCACAAACAGCTGTAAGATGAGGGTGTAGGTTTCCTGACAGGAGTTGAAGAAGATAAGGCATATCCCCAGCATAGAGCCCACTGTGATGAGCATGACAGCAGCTGTGCTGTAGCCATACTCTGCAGAGAGGAGAGAGTTTTGAGTTTTGACACCCTCATGCAAAAATAAAGTGTATAAAATGTGGTTAATTGTAAGACAACAAAAACAGGAAAAAGCAAAGAAAAAAGGAAAACAGTTATTGTCCTCCTTTCCACATCTACTCAGCCTAAACCTGATTGCCCACATTGTTATTACTGTGGATAGCATGTAGGAACAGACCTTTTTGAAATTTGTTTTCAGTCTCTCCTTGGGTTATGGTAGAATTAATTAGCTAACCTTTTTTTCTGTTTTGCCTCTTGAATTAATAACCCAAAATACCTGAAGCATTTTGTGGAAAAGGTCTACCCAAACCAATAAACCAAGTCAAAAGTCAAAAACTGGTTGACTTGGTTGCAACTATACTGGAGCCATTTGTTAGTAGTGGAGTGGAACAGTGAGGAGGTAAAATAGCTTACTCTCAAGGGCAGTGGGTGGAGATCCTCTTGTTTTGGGCTCTGTGGATTTACAGGCATTGCCTAGCAACTGCTGAATGATGGCTGGACAGATTTGTCTGAAATGCTCCTTGGAAATTGGCAAATGAGGATCCAGGGCAAAAATATCCACCAACTGATTGGCTGAAAAACATACCTGAACAGGTTGAAAAGAAAAAAAATTACTTGGGTGACTAGGATGCCTTGTAAATGACAACTTTTCCAAATAAACTCTTACCCTCATACAATTTCATATTATCATGCAAATACAAAGTCTGAGTCCACCAAGAACTCTTTTGTTTCATAATATATAAAAAACTAATACAATTTTTTCATCAAATGATATTTCCCAAAAGAGATTACATAAATGTTAAAATATTTTTCAACAGAAGTCCTTTTTCAAAGTTAAAGCACTGGCAGTAGCGACAATAACACATAGAGGACCGTATTCATTTCAATATCTGGTTTTATATTAGCAGCATACATGTGTTAATATCTGAATGACATATATGGTGTGACAACAATTTGAGAAAATCTTACCAAATGGTGTGTGAACATGATATTCAGATATATTTCAGTTTAATACGAGCATTTCTCAAAGATCTAAACATTTTGATCTGTATCAGTTCTAAATAACGTATTCTTGAATAAGAAGTATCAACTGAGTAAAACTGAGTAAAACTTTTTTTGATAAATGATGAAAGCAAAGATGGTAGTGGACTCACTGTATGTTCTCAACCTCACCTGTGCCCAGTCTCTGCTTAATCCCCCAGTCTCTTGAACACAACCATCCAGCTGAGGCCCCGCCCCCGTCTGAGGGGGCTGTGTGATGCTCTGCCTCTCCCTGCCATGAGAGTGAGCGACTCCTTCCCTTCCTACTCCCAGCTGATGAAGCAACTCCTCTAAATCTAAGTAGGGAAATGTAACACTGAGCACCAGGTCGTGACCGCAGCGTCATCCAAGTTATGTTGAGTTTGTTTATTCACGCCGTGGTAAAACACAGAGGTATGGTGATGAAAGACAGTCATGAAAGAACAAAGAAGAAGAAGAGGAAATCTGTGCAGGTGAAACAAAATGGGGTTTATAAAAACTTCTCAAAACAAACAAACAAAAAACAACAAAGTTGAATAGGGTTTGACTGATGGGCTTTTGAAGGTGAGTACCAATAACAATACCTTTGGATTGAGGCTGCCAATATTTTGCACCAATTTTCAACATCTTCAAATTGTACCGGTTTCATGTCAAAACAAGGATTCAGTGTTTCCCCCGAGTACTTTATTCTTGTCAGGGTGGAAAAGCCTCTGAAACATTATTTAGACCATCATGGGACACTAAAACCCATGATAATGAAACCCTTTTAGAGGCAGGGTGACTCACTCCACCTATTCCATGGCAGGGAAATCCTGGGTTGCATTACTACCTTTAAATGAAGAATAAAATTTACAGATATATTAAAATTAAATATTATATATTAATATATATTATATATTAAAATAAAATATTACTGAAAAATTAAATGAATACATAAAACAAAATAAAAATTTCATTGCTGGTTTTACAGACTGTTTTTATGTTGCTGTGGACAAGGAGGAACCTCGATCATATTGGCAGTGGACCACATGTCCAACATCCAGGATTTCATAAAAGGACAATATGGAGCTGGTATATCAGCCTAACCCTACTCATGAACTTACCGATAATCTGGAGGTTACCGGTACGATTGAGGGAATGGAAGATGTTGTCGGTGAAGAAGGCAGGAGAGGGGAGGTTCCCCCTCCTGAAACAGTGGCCTTGCAGGATATGGCTGATGATAGCTGCAGCCAGTTTGGACACAGAGGACGCGCCAGCACCCGGACTTTCTTTTACGCTGACATCTTCCAGGAGATTAGTGGCATCGATACACTGTGGGGTCGTAGGTGAAATGATCATATCCGGGTATATACTAGTCTCCACCTAAATTCGGCTCTGTCTATAGACTCAAAGGATTTATTCATTTCTAGTTTTGATTATGCCATAGCAAGAGGGTCCCACAAAAGACAAGAATATCAAGTACTATAAGATTATTTTTCATCAGTTCAAAAAATTGTACTTCTTGAAAAACACCCCTCCTCTTGCTGCAACAAAAGGAGAAATTCAAATTCAATCTTGAGTCATGGCTACCCCTCTACTCAGTCAGACTACAGTCGACTATTCCACTTTCTAGTGCTATATTGCCACTTGACTTTAAGCTAATTTTCTTTCCCACAGTTGCTGTGAGAGAAGTAAAAACTTGAAGCAAAGCTACACAAGTGGTGCAGACAAACAAAATAAAAGCTTTGTTGACAACCTTTTTCATCAAAGAATCAACTGCTGCTAGTGTTTGTTGCTAGCAATATTACCACTGCCTCCAAGCTCAACCAGCTCTAGTGAGCTCTAGCCTTACATGTAGACTTTCCTCAGCCCCAGCTTGAAGGTAACATAGAAAAGATGGATTGAAAAGAGTTGGGATTCAGGGGGGCCCATGCTTGCCTTTGTCTAGGGCCCCCAAAATCACTAAGTCCGCCCCTGGCTGTTTAAGAGGGGATCGATCTCTCACATAAAAATCTCTTACTTGCGAGTGAGATGAGGTAGAGGTTTCTTGGTTGGGAGGATTGTAGTACTGGTTGATGAGCTGTAGAATGCTCTCTGTTTCGTTGAACGATAGGAAGCGGTTGTCCTCAGTTGGGTGGAGGTTGGTGAGGGCCAAAAGGTAGAACTGGTAGTTGAGAGATGAGGAGGGGGAGGAGGGGGAGGCAGCGTTTGAGACACACAGGTCTTGCATGTTGATGATGTAGTACAGCAGAACGGTGGAGATCCGCTGGTAGTCCTCCTCATTGAGATAAGCCTTCCCATCATCCTCTAGCACAGAGAGGGCTATGTCTGGTGTCAGGCACTAACAAGAACAAGACCAGACAAGATTTTAGGCAGATATTTAAAGGATGGAAGCTTGTAAAAATGCAACAGAAACTTTTACTTTTGGTAAGATTAAACTTCTCATAATCAGGATTATGATGACCAGTCATCAGCATGTGAGGATGGAATGGCTAGGAGAGAGTGACCTTACATCAACATGTCAACATGTGTGGTGGGCAAGAGGTTTATTGACTATTGACAAATTTTGCCTCTCCCCTGGCTTGATAAAAGGCTTATTTCCCCCATGTGCATACTGTATTGTATTACACTGTACGTCTTGGAAGAGGAATGGCTCTGTGTTGTTGTGTTGTGGTGAGTTGAATGCAAGCCCAATTAGACCCACACACAAAAACAGAAGGTTGAGTGAGTGGGTGAAGCACCTTGTAATACAGTGCACCATTCAGCGAACAAAGACTGAATGTTGAAGTTGTTCTCCTAATTCCTAAATCTCATATCAGATGAGGACTCCATTCAAGGCATAAAGGTTGACACACACACACACACACACAACCCCATTCTCAGCCCACCTGCACAAACATGTGATAGCCACTCAGTTGAACTGTATGGAGTTTATTATGTCAAATTGAGGGACGTCTAAAGCTTCTCAGCATGAATGCCCCATAGAGGTCAAGGCCTTAAGCCTCCACACACACTCACATTCCAGCCATAACAAGCAGGTTGCTGGAATTACCAGGCAGGAAGTGCATGAAAACATAATATACAACATACTGGATGTAAAAGTTGATCTTGTTGCAGGGGTAGGAACCAGGGAATCTTGGGAAATATTACCTTACTATTACTACAGTATATATAATCTAACCTCATCTGGATATGACTGAAAGCATATGCATGTGTGCTTGGCATGTATAAGAGGGTCATTGTGTATCGCCTGGAGACGCGTAGGCCTTACCCTGTCACAGATGTCCTGAGAGGTGCCAATCCGGTCTGCGCAGCGCACTGCCTGGAGGAGTTTGGTTAGTAGGACATCGATGTGGTTCCTGTGGAGCTGAGGCTGGGTGTCCATCTCCAGAGGCAGGCCCAAGGTCCTGAGAGCCTCCTGCAGGTAGCCCCTTTCCTGCCCTTTCACCTCCACGGCCCTCCCCAGCAGAGAAAGATGCAGCAGCAGCAAAGGGAAAGCATTGCTCCTAAACCACATGTTCCTACCTAGGCCCTCCAACTCCCTCACACTCCTGGGACTGGCTAAGGGCTTGACAGACAGTAAAGAGATGAGGGAGAGAAACAGGAGAGAAAACACAGTCAAGCAAATGGGGAGAGAAAATTTCTGAGTGAATCAAGGAAGATGAGGAGAGAGAAGGGAAAGCTCCTAAAGAAGAGAAGTGTGTTCTGGCTGAGGGAGGCGTTAATAATGGGCCCGCCTAGTCTAGTGGTGGACAGCAGGAGGGCTTGGTGGGCACCCTTCAGCTGAACTAGCCCCCATAGTGCCGGACGGTCAGCCAAAGCCTGGGCCCCTCAGTCCACAACAAAAGGATTAGTGCAAGCAAGTGAGAGAGCACAGGGGCAGGAAGAAGGGGACAGAGGAGGGGCATGAAGAGGGAGCGGCAGATTGTAGAGAAACTAATTGGTTAGTATCAAGAAAACTTACAGTATGCTGATGTTGAAATCAGACGCAGGTACATAATGAAATGATAGGTTTTGTGAAAAGCCAGACAGAAAGACTTCTTAAACTCCTGGATCCACATCTAAAACAAACAATTTCCCTGAAGCACTGGTCCAGACCTCTATAAAGCAACGCTTTTCATAAACACCTCTTAATTTTGTTAAAGATTGGATTGTCCCTGAATATTTTTAAAGCTGTAAATTTTACCAAGAGTCTAAACAGTGAGTCGGTTTCCTTTTTCAGGAGCATTCATGATCCCAGAGCAAGAGTAAGAGCATGCAGTGTATTGACTGTGAGCCCTAGAACCCCCATAAAACACGGGTGGCATTCAACTGGAAGGTTTTCTTCTTCTGTACGATCTCTGAGTCATCACAGATCAAACGTACAGTACAAGAGCACACATGCCAACGCTTGATCTGTTTTCTCGCAATACTTTCCAACAGCCTCCCACACCATGCACCCTGCATGTCAGACAGGCACAACAATAAGAGGAGAAAACTGTGCACTCGTTGAAAAAAAAAAATCCTAACAGCTACTGAAATACCTGAGGTAGAATAGAGGATAAAGCATGCCAGATGAACCAGGCCTACCGTTCTTCCCTCTCCACCTCTCAGCTGCTGTAACTAGGTTTGTTTTCCTCCTCTGGTGGAAAAATAGGCGATTCGGTGCTTGTTTGGGGAGAATTCCTGGGCATTGGTGCTATTGGTAAAACCCTCTTATGAGAAGTAAGAATTGTGTAAGCTCCTGAGGATTAGCTGCAACAGCCCTATAGGGCTGTGGTTGCCATGGAGAAAGCTGCCTCATTTTCAACAATGAGGCTACTGGGAGCATACAGGCTGATGGGGGTGGCCAGGAGCCAGTGCAGCTGATCTAGTTGAACTGCGGGACGCCTGATAGAGCACTGTTTTGAAATAATTCATATTTGCCCCCTTCTCCTCCCTCTGACATAGCATCAGAAGCAGCATTTACGCGTAACTCCTTCATGTTTTCTGAGGATCATAGCCAAATTACGATCCAGAACATACGTCATGTAGTTCTGCTGATTGTGAAGTCTGTTTTTAGCTAAGCTTCAGGGTTTTAGACTGGAGGTACTGTGTTTCCTTTGTGCTGCTGGACAAACTCAACGGCACTCAGGACATTCCACACAGCTCTTGTCCTTTGGGCGTTTTGTGGTCGTCATGGTAACCGCTCTCCATCTCTTTCTGCCCTCAAAAATAGATCAATCGTCCTCTTTAATAGTCTGTCTCAGGTGAAGGTGCTTGTGAACAGACTTACATAATATGGCTCTGATATCGGTTATACTTTTTACATCTTGAATTAAGTGTTTTCATTTACTCATTTTTTAACTCATTTTGTCATCCACCGACAGGCTGGCTATATTTTAGGTCTGTTGGAGGAAAAATAAAAAAACAACCATTCAGTTTTGTTTTCTTCATCTCTGTTTTATTAAGCATCTATTTACAATGCAATGAACCAAATAAGGAGGAATGGACAACTCATGGAAAATAACTGAACCATCCCAACTGAGAAAGATCTGCCTGACTGCATTTCAAAAAACATCTTCACCTTTCTGTCTTTTCTTAATTCTTGTTTTGTCTGTCAACTTTCTTGGGTAAAGTTTAGAAAAAGGGAAAATAAATCTGTACACATTTCACAAATCACATAATCACATGTTACATTTGTCATAGATTATTCACTTTATATTATCTTGTCCCCAATGCATTTAGTGCAGTAATTATCTTCAGAGCAGTGCTATATAAATGAAACAACACTATAGCGTTTTGTTGGTTTGACATCCAAACCAAATGTATGAGACTAGGATGAAAATCTCACATCATATTGTTTTCTTATGGTTTTAATATTTTTTGCAGCACCCAAATTAGGTAAAATTGTCTAGGAGGGCAAATTGTGCTTAGTTATCTCAAGGAATCTGCAGTGCGTATCCATCCTAAGCTGGACAACGTAGAGAGGCTGCTTACCGCTGGTCTCTCTGTCTTTCTAGGCCTGTTCATTCTGCTCTATGTTGGCCACCAGACCTTTAGTGTCCACAGGGGCGCGGATTGGATTGTTGAAGTATAAGCTGTTGTCAAAGGTGCATTCTCCCAGGACAGGGGTGGGTATCCGCTTGCGGAAGAGGAAGGCACCGAGTCCCACTGCAGCGATTATTACTAGTACTACAGCCACAGTGATGCCAGCAGACCCATGTGGAGCCTCCTCCACAATGTGGGCTAGGGGAGAGAATAAAATGTACAGCAGCATTAACAGTGGGTTAACTGAATTTATTTATGATGTTCATAACATTATCTAAAATAAAATCAATAACTTACCAAGTGGAGGCTTTTCTGTAGGTATAATAACTGCAAAAAAGGGTAGCCAGTTAATTAATGTAACTGACTTATCGAACAGGTCTATCTAAACTAACATAATAGCTAATTAAACTTACTTTTGGGTGTTTTACAGATGTAAGCCTTGTATCTATTGCAGGCAGTTGTACTCCACTGGCCACTGTCAGAATTGATTTCCACACAGGAATCTGACTTTGGCATTCCTTGTTTCCAGTTGGTATAGTCCACCACATTGTTATCGATCCACATCCACTCACCTGAAATGAGGAGAATTGGTCAGGGAACACCCACCAAAACGATTCATTACTGAACAATATCAATAAACTGAGAATGAATTTCAAGACACAGAGGCTAAACATTAGTGAGTTATGCTAACTTTCATGGGTCTTGTACAGGCCAATCCAGAAAGACTTGGCGCCATCCTGTAGAAGCTCAACGTTCTGTTGTATGAACTGGCTTTCCAGAGGATCCTCAATACTCACCAGAGACCCTCCTGAGGAGCACAACATCATCACATCAGCCAGTCACCATTTACTCTGAATTTGATTTTATGTAAAAAATAAGGCTTGATTAATAGAAATACTTTATAGCTTACCCATTCTTAGACATTCTACTGAGGCATGAGCCCAGTTGTCTACCACTGAGTTAAGGAAGGAATAACAATGGCCTCTGAAAGGTATCCAGGTTTTTCGCTTCTTTGGCTCTGGGCAGTTGCCAGGAAGCTGAGGGGGCTCAGTCGGGGCGACGTCTGGAAAAGAGAGAGATTACATCTCCAAACTGTTTGTTAACCATGCTCAGTGCTTGGTAGGTAATTATGAGGAAAAGGGAAAGAAGGATTGTCTGACCTGGTGACCTCTTGCAGAGGGAGTAATAGTTGTTGCTACATGGTGCCGTCTTCCATGTTTTGTCTATATCTATATATACACAGGCCTGGTTGTTTTTAGGCTCATTTGCCCCCCATTTGGTGTAAGACAGGTGCCAGTTATCAACCCACTTGAACCGCCCACCAGTCTGTGAAAAAGAAATCATGAATGGCATCCACATATTAATGAAAGTTTGGTAGAAAGGTGGAAGATCTCCCAGGAAAGGTCTGACCTGCTGCGTTCTTAAACTGAGATGTACGATGTATCAATTAGACCCTTTACCACATTATTGTTGAGGCCAATCCATACAGGCTCGTTGTACTTGTGGATCACCAATATGATGTAGGCCTGGGTTATTGGGTTCAGGATACTGGCCAGATCTGCATCATCTGCTTGGCACTGCCTCCTAGCCTCATCCCATTTCATCTTCTGGGCCACCAAATTGTAGGAGTCATTGCCGAGCTTGTAGAAAGTCCTTGGCAACACAGTTGTAGGCGGGACCACAATCTGGGAATCTTGGCAAATAGGACACATCAGTGATTATTCATCATTGTCATCATGCTGAAAAATGAAAGCTGTACCTCAGGCTTTGCACTGTAGATTTTGTTTGAGAAGCATATTGTAGAGAGTCACGTGACAAGGAGAGGGAGATGGCTGCATGAAACTTTTGCTCCTGGTGGCTAGCATAAACATCCTTCTCTACATTATTTTTTAATCAGTTGATTACATCTATTGTCGATTAAAAACCATTATAAAAGTGAGGAATGTTGGATTCACAAAAAAACGCAACAGCAAATTCGAAAGAAACAAGAATATTGAGGTCGACATCCCAGGCAATAACAACTGGTTTGGAAGATGGCGAATGCTCGCCTGCAGACCCCTCGCCTGATGGAACAGATTGCAAAATTATATCTAAAATATTGGCAAACAGAATTGACAAAGTGATCATATCTCTCATTCATCCTGATCAGGTAGGATTTATATGCAAAAGATATATATAGATATTATGTGGTCAGTGCGCGATTCGAATTCTCCTCACTTGATGCTGACTTTCTTATGGCAAAGCCCCTTTCTTATGGAAAGAGTGGCTTAATAAAGGGATTCTTACACTTGGAGACCTATATAAAGAAAGCACACTCAAATCATTTGATGGGTTAACCTTAGATTTTGACCTTCCCAGGTCTATGCTCTGGCAATATTTGCAAGTCTTTGGCCTTGGCTCACCCAAAACCTGCTTTTTGTCTGTATTTTGCTGCACTGCACCCACATACTGACCCAAGCTAGTACCACCCAGAATAAACTGGTAATCCTATCAGGTAGAAGAAGAAAATTATAATTGCACAGATGGTAGATTCTACTTTTCCAATGTCAGTACTACGATTGGCTGTATATTGACACGAAATTATCTGATGGTTGAAATTAAATCAGTGAAATACATGATAATAAAGCCTTGCTGACAATATTTTCCTCACCAATGTTCCTATTACAGATAAATCCACGTTTTGCACCACAATCTTCGACCTTCCAGAATCCTATTTGTTTGGAGGAGCTGCCCACCAGGATCACACAGTCAAACACCTATCAGGCACAAGAAGTCAGTTAATGCCCCTTTATCATTGTTATTGGTTTCAATTATATAGAGAGATATTCTTCTTCAGTGTCAAGATAAACTCTCAAGATTTTCATTTTTGATTCATACACAGTGTGACTTAACTATTCAACTATTAACTTAAAAGTAGAGCCTTGTTCATCTAAATCCCAACCCAGATGGCAACTTCAAACAAATGAAAGGTTCAGATGACTGAAATAGCTTACACTGAAGTTCCAGAGCTTATTCATAGTATGTGTGGCAGAATTAGTATTTTAAATCCTTAAATTTCACATATCATTTAAATGACTCGATTCATATAATTACTGTTTATTATGTCTAAGATGAGGTTGGGATAAACAAGGTACTATGGTAGTGGTTGGTAGTGGCACCAATAGGATAGCGATTGCAGGTATCAGTTATGCATATTTACACTTCTTTGCAAAACAAAATGTTTGGAGAGAATGTGATCGGCAAGTTGGTACTTTCAGCTGATTGACCCTGCCTATAATATAGAACTTTTTAGACTAAGAGGTTAAGAGAATACAATCCTTATCAAAGTTTAGAGTGTGCATAGGGGCAAACAGTGGATAGCACATTTGCACAGGTTAAGGTAGAATAAAAGAGTTAATCTGAAATCAAATGGTCATCAGGTTGTTAGATTAGAGAAATTGTAGGAAAGAAGGAGAAGGATTTGGATAAAGAGGGTTTAGAACCATTAAAAAAGCCAGGTGAAATAACCTCATCCATAAATGAATAGCGTCCATCAGGCACTGATGTGGGATGCCCTTTGGCCCAGTTGGTGTATGAAACCCCTTTGCCTTCTGTCCACAGAAAACGCATCTCCTGGTTGACATCATTCATCCCTATCCACAAATCTTCAGGGTAGCTCAGCATCTGCGTTGTTAGGAATGCTAGTAGAAGGAAGTACCAATAATTCTGTAACTATCTGAAATTCTGCTTTACTGAAATGAAATAGCATTGTTTCATAAAGAAATCAAATCTTTAAACCTTTACATGTTATTTCATTCGATGGAGGAAAGTGGTTTGTGAACTTTAGCATCATTTCGTTGTGATGTTCTTATCACTCACCTTGCTCTCTCTCACTGACGATAGAGACCAGATTTCCTCCCTGGTTTATACAGTGGGTCCTGGCATCCTGCCAGGTCTTCTTGTCATTCCCCACAACAAATTTGTAGCACTGTGCAAACATGACGGGTTAGCAATGTGTATTGGAATAACACACAGAAGATAGCCCTATCAATATCCATTTTAGTGTTATATATACTATATTATAGTGTCAGAATGTGGGAACATGCTTTATGATAACAGATTTGATATATATTTTGAACATCCCTTTGCCTTGAGCAAATGCATGCACATTGTACAGAGTAGTGGTGTATTGGTGGACT
Source organism: Monocentris japonica (assembly GCA_900323365.1). Classification (NCBI taxonomy): domain Eukaryota; kingdom Metazoa; phylum Chordata; class Actinopteri; order Trachichthyiformes; family Monocentridae; genus Monocentris; species Monocentris japonica. The sequence goes on along the minus strand of OOFE01012737.1, from coordinate 11,513 downwards.
CTACGCTGAGTTATACATTCTTACATCATTACCTTTCCTTGGAAAGCTATCCATTCTGGGGCACATCCTCCCTTAGGAACAGTAGTAGGGGCCATTGTTGTATTGGTAAAAGTAGTGCTTCTCTTACAAATGGAGGGAAGCTCAACACCACAATTAATATCATTCCAGTACCCTATATATGCCAAATTCACAGGAAAGAAACAGTAAAACATATTAGGATAATATTTACAAATGTGACGCAAAAGTATGATTGCCTCTGGGCATTAGACTCACCCATGCTCTTGTACAAAGTCACACAGTTTTCATCATTGTTAGCAAAGTTGGGCTCATTCTGTTCCCATGCAGTGTAAGTTACAGGGGTACCATCCAGCCAGCTGAAAATACAAAAAAGTGCCATAAAGCAAGGAATCAATAATTAAAACTCTGCTTTTTGTTTCAGATTTCAGACTTGTCATGACAGATTTCCAATGGAGAGTAGCCGTTATTCCTAACAGAAGGTAAAGGCTTTTACAGTGCCAGAAGGATGTGGTTTGATTTACCTGAATGACTTATCCAAATTCACTATCATGCCAATGTAGTATTGTCTCTCTGAGCCTTTAAGTATCTGTAGGAACATAATGGTAGGAGTTACATTACTGTATATAGCAGCAACATATATATACTTATATACTATATAATTATTTAACATAAATAATAAGAGAGAGAAATATATAATGCTGAGATTAGATAAAAGAAACTTATTGGGTTTTAAGTTCTTTGTGTGCATCTTAGACTGCTTTTCCACCCAAGAAGGTCACACACGTTGTGAAAATTAAAAAGTATCAAACAATTTTGTAGTTAAATCTTCAAAGGTCCTTGCCTGTTTCCAAAGGAACCTCCTCTCACTCTCCCCTGTGATGACCACAAGTTCACCAGAGTTTTTTCGACAGAACGCTCTAGCTTCTTCCATAGCGAGGTTTTGGGTGTTGATGAAATACTGCGTGTCATTGTTTATGGTCCAGCCATCTGCAGTGGTGTTGTACACTGTAAAGGGAACAAAACAGCTCTCAAGTGTTTGTAATAGATGACCAGGATGGCAAATGAATCAGTGATAAAAGGGAAATAACTAATGGAAATGAAAGGTAAGAGAGACGGGGACTGGTTGAGGACAGACTAGTGCTGAAAGTCACCTGGTACAACTACGGTTGGCTCAGGTTTAGGCGTCACACCTGGAAATGCAAGAACCATGTGGGAAGAGTATGAATGACAGATTTCAACCTCAAAATGACTAATAGCACTATGTGAATGTGAACTCCATGATGTGACCTGTGCTGTTACCTTTGCGTATCTCGCAGATCCAGTTGTTATAGGCTTCACAGTGCCGATCGTTCCAGTGCCGCCCATAGTAAAGCTGGACCTCTGCACAATGCTCGGCATCATTGTAGTTGTTTGGTTCCCCAAAGCCCCAGTTTTCATAGTCAAACTAGGGGGCAATTTTGGAATAACATTAAATTGTAATAATAATGATAATAATACTACAGAGCAAAAGAAGACCTAATTCAGTGTTAAAAATGGTAATGGGTGAGGCTTTTTGTGACAAAGATGAGGTGCTACTTACAGCAGACTCATCCGTCCAGGCAAAACCTCCACTGGTACCCAGGGAGCTGAGGCCAATCCAGGATGCATCACTGGAATGAAACCTATAAATGCAAAGACAGTGGAAAACACCAATACTCACTATTTGAATGCTTGAGATGGGTAATAGACATTCTGACATAGTTTAACTGTCAGGCTAACGTACCGAACATTGCTGAGGTCCTGTGCACTATGAATGCTTATCAGGTCCCCACCAATGGCCTTGCAGAAGTCCCGGGCTTCAGACCAAGTCTTCTTATTTGCTAATGTTCTTTGATAAAGCTTTGTGATGGGAGAAAAAGAGAGATTCGGTGAATTTAAAGTATACTTCAGATGAGACTGAAAATTATTCAAGGATTTTCAGTGATACAGTAAAGTTAAAAGTTAAAGGGAAGGGTGCCATTATGCTAACTGATGTTGTGACTGATGTTATGGTTAGTTCAGTTTGTCCTCCTACTTTGTAGCAGACATTCCTTTTGGCAACGGGGCTCCACCCAGATGGGCAGCTCAGGGCCGGGGTGGTGGGTGGGACTGTTGTCATCAATACACCTTCAGCCACTTTCTTGCAGATGTACTTTTCCTTGCTTGTACAGCTCACAACATCCCATAATCCAGCAAACACTCCAGTTGTCATAGCAACGCAACCTTGTTTTCTGTCTTTTTTTAAATACATCAAAGAAATGAGGAAAACACTGTAGATAAACTGAGCTCTGCAATTTGAATGGGGTTGACAAAAATCACATGTCAAACAGTAAACTGCAGTCATGATGGGTAGTCAGTTAGGAGTGCTACCATCAAGGGGAGCGCATGGAGTAAATAATGAAGAAAAGAAATAGAACAATATGACAAAAAATAAAACATATAAACAATGAAAAGGAACATAGTTCTGAAAGACAACGCCCATCTGATCAAAATGTATGCTGCAGTAGATAATGTGAAATGTTTAGTTAGTGGGAACAGATACGTAGCTAAACAGAAGTCTGCTGTACCTGGCATGCCCACATTGAAATGAGAGAACTTGACCGATCTTTTGGTGTTCCACTTGAAAGTGCTTCTGTCGTCCATGTTGGAAAGGCCTGTCCAGAAATACTTCTCTGGCCTCAAACCCACCAGACTGACCAAGAAGGCATTCTCGTATCTGCATGAAAATGCACAAACACAGCAAGCAAAAGGTCAGCAATATAATTACTGTCCACTAAAGCCTCAGTCAGAGTTTTTTTGAAGAGTATGAGTTGCTGATGGAAAAAAATCTTTAAACTTTTAAATCCCACCGTGAAGTAGTTTTATTTTTGCAGCGAAAAATAAGACAAACTATTCCCATGTTCAACATACATTCAAAACTCATTTTTAGCACTCATTTTAAGACTTCAAATAATCATAGTATTGGATATCGGGCTGATACCAGTTTAAATACAATATTGGTTTAAGTGAATTTTGATCATAAGTGAAAAGTCAGAAATAACTAAGGGTGAGTTATCTCATCCTAAATTAGAATTCAGCTCAACATGATTTCTGTGACCATAAATATGAGAATATACCTGTCAGCCACATCCACCAGGTTAGAGCCGGCCTGCTTGCATGTTTCCTTCGCCTCATCAAAAGTTTTCGTCTCAGCTCCAATGTTGTAACAATAGGAACCAAACCTGATCCAGCCCTGAAATGATAACAATTGTGTGAGATAGCCCATAAATAGGATTCAATCAGATGAAGATTATTTTTTACTTCCACCTTAATTCAAAGGAAATGACTCACAAGCTTGCATCCTGGGTTCACATCCTCTTGGGCACCTTCCGCTGCCCTAGTGGAGGCCTTCTTCTTGCAAATGTATCCATACGCTGTCTCACACATGTGATCTGCCCACTTTCCATCCTATATGGACAATATGCACAAGATAAGAAGAGAAAAACTAGTACCAATAGTATAATCACACGTGTCAATCACAGCATCATGCTAATGGAACCATTTGTGTGTCTGTAGAGCGATGGATGTTACCTTTCCCCTGATGAGGACACAGTCCTCTTGGAGGTTGGTGGCATGGGACGGCTCCCCAGTCTGCCACTGGGTGAAGGTAACATGGGAGCGGTCAGTCCATTCAAACAGCATCTGGTTCTTCTGATCGTTCAATCCAATCCATAGCTCATCTGTCGGCACTGAAGGTTTTCACGTACAGAGAGATGCAATCACAACATGTTGCCTGAGATTTGGTCTTTCATATTGCACTTTTTAGTTAGTGAGTGTTGCAGTCTGAATCTGAAAACACTCAAAATATCAAGAATGATTGCCAAGAATGCATATTAATTATTTGCTTTCAAAGTCATTAACCTTAACACAGATCTGTTGTGGGACTCAAGGAATCAATGTGTAACGTGACTTATTGTACACTAACAGTATCCGGTTTGGGATATAATGAAGCTCTGCTCTTCTATATTGTGTATGCTGGCCAAGTCTCCTCCTTCTTTGTGGCAAGCAGCCAAGGCGTCCCGCCACATCTTTTTAGTCCGCTGCAGGTAGTAACAGTGACCTGCATACGGAACCCAGTGACTGGGGCAGAAGCTGGCTTGGTCTTTTCCTATGGACAGAGATCAAAGAACGAAAAATAGAGAACAGGTTTGTAGCGTAAGGTACTTCTAACATGGTGCATGTTATGAAAATGTTAAGATGTACTGTAAATAATAAACTGTATTCTGACTACTGTGAATTATGATGTGGTTTTACCTATAAGGGGAGGGGGCAGACTGGTAGAGTTTCCTTTGCGGCATATGAAACCAAGTTTATTAGTACAGGCAGTGCTCTCCCATTTCGAGGCTTTACCAGCATTCAGGACTGCACAATTGAGCCCAGGCTCTGACGAGGGATGGCCTTTGGGAAATATAGATTCATTTATTAATCATTTATACTGTAAACTTCATTCATTCATACACATGTTGCTCAAATTGCTCTTATTGTAAATCGTCTTTCAAAACATCTAATACCTAATGTGATTACTAGTTTCCTTGATATGTTACGTAACATCTAACTCGCATTTCTTTACTTACCTGGGCTCCAGTTTAAATATCTGAATGGGTTTCCATTGCTCCACTGCCATCCACTCTCAAAGTCTAAGCTGTTCAGTCCGATCCACAGAGATGTTCCCAAAATATTGGTCAATCCTGTGTCCACAACACAGGCGATATTATGCTGTTAATGCACCACTATATACACCATATAGTATAGTGAGCTGTTACAAGGTTGACCTGTGTACCTGAGATGTATGACTGCTCATGGAGCTCAACAATGCTGAGGAGGTCAGCTCCCTGCTGCTGACAGCTCTTCCTGGCCTGGTGCCAGGTCAACGCTGCCTGAACGTTCCTCTGGTACTGGACCCCTGTCACTGGGTCAGCGTCCCAGCCTGTGGTTGCTGGATTATGGCAATAAAGATGGGAAAGTGGAGTAGAGCAAATGATTGATTGCCGGGTAGAATTTATTTGTTTGATCAAAAAGTGATAGTTCTTGACCCATCAATGGATATTGACGGACAAAGGTAGTCTAAAAACTGAAAACGGATGGGGCACTGCAGGGTAATCTGGAAGATGCACATGCACATCCAAGACATTTTCTAAATGCCTGTCATATCTATGACTGTTGTTGTGTTTCACCAGAAACTATAATGAATTGGAGCTTGCTTTCCTTTCCTGTCCTTTTCCTGTCCAGTTTTAGAGCAATGTCAGGGGAAAGACAGAGCTATGGGAAGAGGAAAAGATAGACAGTGCAGTGTAGACAACTCAACAGGGAGGAAGTGGTTAGTGTTTTTCTGCTGGGGGGTCAGAAACCAGACCTGGTCAGCACTGACCTCTTCAATGACAGCCCCGAGAAAAACAGAATAATCTAAGAATTCTGTGCGGTTTACTGAGCCAGGCATTGCATTAGCTTTAACTTTACCTTCATGCAGGTATTTCAGATTGGCCACTGTGTATATGATGACAGCCCCTGCCCTTTGCCTCGACTGCATAAAATCATCAGCCATAATCATTGAAAACCCAGCAAAAAGGTCACAGCTTCTTTAGCGATGATGTTTATCTGCAGATGTTAAAGTGACCACAGTCTTCTATGAAGTTAAAAAGATTTCTCAGTCTGACTTACATTTGGTGGGACAAAAGCCCCACTTCTTCTCTTTATTGTAATCTGTCACTGTGGCACACCAAAGCAGTCCATCTGAGCGACCCTGTATTGTACATTCAGCATACCACGTCTCCCCAAACAAAAAGGGGAACTGGCAAGGGCTTCCGTAGGCATTGCCCCCTATTGTGAAAATCTCTGAGAAGACACAAATTGTGAAGTTAATGAACAACATCGGTCATTTATTTAGCAATGTCAAAGTAAAAATTCACTGTAAATACCATACCTGCTAGTAGATTTCATTTACAACGTATTTCTAATTCAATCAACATAACCTAGCAATAGCTTTTTCTTAAGCACCTTGAGCAACAAACTGAGCTAGCACAACAAGGGAGCAGAATAAGCATTAATCACTCATCATTATAGAGAAAACGTAGCCATTAAACAATGTTGTCATACTAAGTTGGGGACAGAACTGATTATCTGGCTTCTGTGTAAAAAGACCGATTTTACATCACCACAAAACCAGAATTAAAGCTATTAAAAGCCAAACTGAATCTTAGTACTTAAATCTATTATGAGTTGTTAGTGAATTCACCTCTTGAGCAGACGTCTGTCGACATTTTAAATCATCTCTCTCTATAACCGTAGCACCTGTTAACCTGTGGTAACAGTGCGTTCTGAGCCCTACTGGGTCTACATGATATAAACAAAAAGATAAATCATATTACGACTCTTTTGCTGAATATTGCAATTGTAATGTGAATTGCTTTACGTGTGGAAACTGTTTTTTGCTGATCATTTTGTTTTTCCGCACTTCAAGAATTAGATGCTAATACTTAAGATCCCCTGGTTGAGTATAATGAATGATTTTCTCCAGCATGTAGGGATTCTGCACAGCACCAGAAAACATTGTTTGCATCCTCTTACAGTAGTAAGTATTGATTTATTTTAATGAATTAAGCAGCCAGCATTCCTACCTTGATATCCCTTGGAGCAAATGTCAGCCTGAGTGCCAAATATCCTCCAGCGACTCCAGAACCCTGACCCCTGGTAGATCATTATGTTCCTCTCATTGCGGTTGCCCCAGTTGAAGTGCAGGTCCCGGTCCTTGAGGCCAAAGAGAGTCTCATTCTTGCACTGCCATTGCTGGAGTTCACTATTCTCATCACAGGCAAAGAGAAGCACCTTCACCCAGTCTTTGAGCTCCACAGCCCCCAGACAGAGCTTGAGGGACAGACTGAGGAGATGCGACTTGGAAGCCCAACGAAACTGCTGCTCTTTTGCATGAGGATTACAGGGGGCTACCGTCACTGAGCTGGCACTCTCCACCTTCACACACTTGTTGTGGTCCTTATTGTAGATCAGGAAGGAACCACTGTCTGGAGCAGAACAGAACAGCTGTGCTTAGTAATCTGGTTCACATCAGCAGCACATTACAAATAAAAAAATTAAAACACAGATCGAGGCAAATGAAAGCATAAAGTTGATTGCTCTCACACTATCACTTCCAGCCAAGCCAAATAAAACATAACCCTGTCAGGGGTACATACCTATATCAGCAGTAATGCAGAGGACTTGCAGGAGACAGAGGAGCACAGAAAAAGATGGATGAGGTATCATTATCCTTGGTGTGTGGTTTGCTATCAAAGGTGGATGAGGGTGCAAGATAGTTGTTCAGTCATGAGAGAGGGGGGTCTTTCTGTATGCTAAGGTGTCTGTCAGAGCAACAATGAGACAGAGACATGGTGCTTTGCCCCTTAATCTCACTGATGTATATCCTGTCACATGGCTTGGTAAGGTTGGTCAAACGACAGAAATTTCCATGAGCTTCCACAGAATTCAAGTCAGAGGAGAGGAAGGGAGGAAGCGGGAAGCATGCAACCTCATCTCACAATTCCACAGGGGACTAAAAGTCACCAATGACAGTTTCAAGATCATTGACCTAAGACTCGCTCTTTGTGGCCTGATAAGACAATGTTTGGCTTAGCTCTCTGAGTGATGAAGCTTGTATCACAGTGTCTTGTAATCAGCTAAAGAAAGGACAAATGTCTATCTGCAAATCAAGACAAAAGAGGAATCAGGTAATGGAATTGAGGAAAGAATCAAGGAATCTTTTATTCAGGTTAAATACTTTACTTTTTTTACTTTTTGAGATTCGGGATCTATTATAAATAGAGCTTCAATCCTTGACTATGCTAAATCTGCGCCTGGGACGCCAACCCAGAGAGCAGATGTTATGCAGCAAGAGGATCCTGGTCTGAATTTGAAGATATTTGGTATATACACAAAATAGATATAATTCAAGGGTACCAGTTTTTCATAATGACTGCAGCAGCATTAATGAGGATTAAATGATGAAAAAGGGTATGCAGTTTGCTGATTTGATTTGATTGTTTGGTTTGGTTTGGTTTGGGGAGAGGGAGGAGGGCAGTGATGATACAGTGTTGCAGAAAGAGAGGGCAGGAGGAAATCCTGCTTCCTACTGGGGGAAGTGAGTGGAGACCAGACTACATCGGCCTCATGCTGCAGGGATGCCAACATGGCACCATATCTGCCCAACCATGTTGCACTTAGGGCCCAGAGAGGTTGGCCACATACCTGTGAAATACTTGTCCTGTGATTATATAGACAGTGCTAAAATAAGTAAACACAGGGCTGGCCTAAAAAGACCTTATACACCCTAATCTGACTGGGACACATTGGTTCACTTCCAGGCTGTTCGGCCTCAAAGCAGTTGTTGTAACCTCTCACTGAAGAGAGATTAATTTGGACAGCACTTCACAGTTGTACAGTAAAATGAAAGTTTCTGTAGGTAGTTGGACAGACATTATGGGATATTTACCCACTCCTTTGGAGACATATGCATACTTTCCTTCACTCTCTTGCTTAGAGCTTAGATATTTTTAGTCTGAATATCTCAGTCACTGTTTAACTGAAATTGGACTTGATTCTCCATTACTGCATTTTATTTGCAGAGTAAAAACATGCTCTGGATTTGATTTCATCTACGGTGCTAGTCTATAGGTAAGGTTGATTGAATAGGTCAAATGGGTGGTGGAATTTACCTGAAAGTAATTGCTTTGTGTATATTAACGTAGAAAGGACACAGCAGGTTTTCCAACTGATTTCTGTCACTCAAAAGTCCATTCAAACAGAGTTGTCATGAAGCTGTGTAGACTTAAAAGCTTTATTTCTTTGTAGCATTGTTACGAACCACAAAATGTGTACCTGTGAGTACCTGACCTGTAAACCCCCCTTGGGCACTAATACTGTCCACAGTCTTTCTCTCTGTGTCAATGGAAGGATTGAACCTTAATTGTCTCTTGTACTTACCTTTAAGAAAGACTTGTGGTAATAACAAATGTGAAATCTGCTTTAGAGTAGATGCCTAAATGAATGCTTAAATATTGTCCGTAATGTAGTTGTTTACTTGCTTGGCATTTAAAATGAATCAAACTAATAAAAGGAAAACAGATATGTGTGTAAATAATTACATTGAGGTTAAGAATACATTCTTGCTCTTGACAACTCTATCAGACAGCCATGAATTTTTTAGTCATCGAAATGCCGACTGGAATAACAGCATCAAGATTGCGGAGGACGGGAGAACCTGCCAGGACTACACACCTATACCAGCAGCAGAGCAGAGGACCTGCAGGGAGTAGAGGAGAACAGCGAAGGATGCATGAGGTGCCATTATACCAGATGCATAGTTTGCAGTGGTGGATGATGGTGTACGATAGTTATCCAGTTCTGAGAGAGTGAGTCTTCCTCTTTGTCACTTGTCTTGACAGTGACAAAGAGACTTTATTTCTGCTCAGATTTGTATCAGTTGTACTTTATATCCCCCTAAAGCCTCCTAAATGGGCAGATATGAAAAGTTTACTGGGCAAAACTCTGGGATCAGTCCAAATATGAATCAGCCAAGGTTCATTCATTGTGGCCTAAAAATAGTTAACTGCCCTAGCCAGGGTGTGGACAATTATTCTCCACTGGTGTTAGAATATCACTACCTCTTAAAATGTTGTTGAAAATAAAGAGTAATGTCTAATTTAACAATAACCAGTGGGCTGAAGACCCAGCTATAAGCAGGATCATGACTGTACTTTCAGATGGAATGAAGGAGTGAATGAAAGAATGAGCCCAGTACATACTGAATAGGCCTAGGTGTTATGAAGAAAGGCTTTCTTGATAAATTACATTAAACCTAACATCAAGGATCTTTTTTTGCACATTATAAAAGAACCATCATATAGTGAGAGAGCCCTGGCTCTTTAAGAGGGGCATGCAGGATGATGGGAAGAGAACTAATGAGAAGGTTTTCCAGAAAAAGGCAAGGAAACCTTTTGTCCTGGGGAAAGTGACTGATTTGACAGCCCCATCACATGATCCACTCGTATAGTAGAAAGACTAATGCGACTCAGCCATGCTGCACTTTTGAGACTAGAACGGCCGGTACACTATGGTCAAGTCCAGCAAGGACAGTGCACATCAACATCGTGCACACTACATAACAAAAGGGTTTGTGCACTCGCAAGGATAACAGAGACACAAATGCATTCAAATATTTGAGTAGAGAAAGTAAAGAAGCCTTTGGCATGAAACGTCTGAATGCTTTTACCTTTTTCATCTCATAATCTCATGAATTAGTATTTAATATATCCTCTCTTGATTCATACACTGCTCTATTCACTCTCTGTATATCTTGTGCACTTGATAAATCATACTAATGAATACTTGAGATGGATATTTTACTTTTTTTCTTTATTACTTTTACCAAAATATGTGTCATTGGTACAAACTCACACTTTGTTTTCATCTTGTGAATATGATCAGAATTTAGCAAAGAAAAACCTAAGATAACAACACTGATTTATATTTTTACATATTCACTGCACTTTATGGTAATAGAAAAAAAATTCTCTGTTATAAACTCTGAAGAAATGACATTACAGGTACATTCTCAAAGTGCCATGGTTTAGGTCAGGGGTGAGGGGACTTGGGGGTAAAAAAATAACTTTGAACAAGAAGGCAATAATAAAACACTTTCACAAAACATAGTCCTTTGACAGTTAATGTCCTTTGCCATTGCCTAAGAGCTCCCTTTTGGCCTGTAAAAGCACCACAATGCAGTCCATTTTCTCCTGCAATCATTGTAATGAAATATCTCTGCTGTGCCACATACATTAATCCATTCCTATATTGCTCACATCCCATTAGATTTCCTGATTGTGCCAACCTTTTGCTCACCACATCTTTTAATGTTGCACTGTCTTCGACTGACGTTTTGGTCTCAAAAGAACATCCTCTCGGTATTGAAGACCCTCAGCTTGGTCATGAAGTTGAAATAGACAAAGGCCAGGCAGACCAACAGGTTCTTCATCAGATAAAGGAGGGGTGTGACAAAGCCGAAGAAGGCGATGAGGCCAATTCGCACAAAGAGAAAGGGCAGGTCCTGCAGGACCACTCCTAGTGAGGAGAGCAGGGGGCTATGGGGCATGACCATCAGACGCAGGCAAGAAAGGTAGCTGAAGATATAGATGGGGAACACCCAGCCTGAGTAGTAGACTGAGGGATGTCCTGCCACCCTCACCATCTCCACTGTATCCATCCAGAACATAAAGCTGTCCACAAAGACGTCCGCTCGGGCATCGCTGGCACACAGGAAACGCAGTGGACCCGTGTAGGCATATGGAGATATGCGGTACGCTGTAGTGCTGGCTGAACGTGAGCTCAGCCCAGAGATACTAAATGGTCTCCCAGAATTACCTGGGATCCCCGGAACTGTTCCATTGATCTCT
>OOFE01012735.1:0-13700 GCA_900323365.1 Monocentris japonica | reverse complement strand
GTAGTGTGTGTGTGTGTGTGTGTGTGTGTGTGTGTGTGTGTGTGTGTGTGTGTGTGTGTGTGCGTTCCATCCCGATGCTCCAACCAGCCTCACTGAGATTCCCCCTGGTTCTCCCGATCATGCTCCATGTGCATCTTGTGTTTGGACGGCCATGTGAAAATCAGATCTGTACTAGGAAGTGCTCACAGTCAGACTCACCAAGGGTTTGTGCAGGGAAGAGCGTGCTTCATCACCAAAATGACCAAATCAGAATGCCATGCTATTCACTAACCGTGCACAATGAGTGGAAAGCTGCCTAACAGCACTGGTCAAAACATCAAGCCTGCCTAGGTCACGAACAGTGCTCTCGTAGAGGGCTCGTCTGCTCCACAACTTGATTATCACCTTATATGCCTCTACTGTACACTTCGCTTCCTTACTTAACCTCTTCATCACCACCACCATCATCACCATCTATATTCTGTTTTCCACAACTATGGGTTGCTGGTCTTTTTTCTGGTGGGTCCCCACATAATACGAATAACATAATACATAACTACTACGCTTTAATGGATCTGGTTCCAAGAGATTAGACTACATTTAGTGTGGTTTGAGGTCGTCAGGGGTTTTTTGTTTCGACTTGACTGAGAAAGCCAAGTCGAAAGCCAAGAAGTCATCCTCATCACCATCAGTCATCAGATCAGTCCATTTTCCTGGCCAGTATTCAACATCAGCCTCTTCACTCTTTTCTGTGAATGATATTAGGTTTCCTGACCAATATGAATATCATCTTCTCTCTAAATCCATCACATTCATTTACTCCGGAAATACATCCTTTTTCTAAAAGACCATTTCATTAACTTAGTCCATTTAGTTCAAAATGGAAAATCTAATTGGGAAAATGTTTCGATATCTAAGCATGTGTGTGTGTGTGTGTGTGTGTGTGTCCAGTGAATAAGAGAGCTGTTTTAATTGCATTGTTCTTTGATCAAGGCGTGTTTATTAGTGGGTGAAAGTCGCATTAACCTTTCCATCGGCCCTGACATTTCCTCTTCTCCTAAATGGAGAATTAAAGACCATCGGAAAGTCATTAGTGGAATTTACTGCTTCTGTTGGCTGGTCAGCCATTAGAGAGGCTGCAGGACCAGAGAACAATGTTCATAATGTTCTGCCAAGTCACTTTTTAGTGTTTAAAGGAGCAGTACGTGCAGATGTAAAGCCTTTCCTTGTTTAAATCTGCAGTAACTCTTTTTGGGGGTTATATGTTGTAGCACCAACCTACATGTGAATTACAGGTTGGTTTGGCTGGACAACTACTAGAAAAATGCTGCCGGGTCATCGGCGAATCGCCTACTGTACTAGGCAATACTGTTTACAAGGGTAGTACATATAATGAAAAAAACAGGTAAATCAATTGAATTTACAATGTTATTTTAAAGTTTTTTCTGGATCTGCAGGTTTCAACAGACAGCTTAACCCCTCTGGGCCTGAGGCCATTTTGTTATACTTTTCATTGTGCCTTTATATACCACTTTGAAAAATTTAAAGGTATGGATGTTTATTGTCTCGTAGTCCAAAACCACAAAACTATCAAGCAGCACTTGATATCAGCAACGAGGATTCATTGTTCAATAAGTACCTACCCTTTCCTTCTTGAGTTTTTCTGACTCATTTGTTTTGCACTTCAGGGCCACCGTAGTACTGAGATCCCATAAGGTTTTTGGCCAGCATCTGCTGTGTCAATCATGTATTGAACTGTCTCGTACTTAATGTATATGTCTCATACCAAAAAGGTCTAATTCCTGATGTTGGACTTGGCTAAATAAAACAATTCTGACGTTGCAATCTCTTTGTAGAATCAACAAGGCCTGAGGTTTTTCATATGTTTCTGCCCATGACGAAGTGCGAGGAAAATAATAGGCAACGTCTGCGAAGTGTGTTGCTGAGTAAAACCAGACAAATGTTGCAATAAGTAAAGAAGAGGTGAGAAACTTGATTAAGAAGGAGAATACAAAGACATGGTTAAAAAAGAGGGAAAGTGGTTGGGATATATGTCAAAATGAGGTCGATATCAAAATGAGGAGGAAGTCATTGCTACATTGAGAGAAGACCTACATTTTTATCGGCCTTTATTTATTGTCATGAAGCATCATAATGGAACGTGTGATTAGTGCGAGCATAAAAAGACCGTGGAGCAGGTATTATTACCCTGTCAACAGTTTAGAGACGGTAGGGAAAACTTTAATTAAAGGCTGGGGGGGAACGGCGTTGAGTTAAATCTAAAAATGACAAAAGGAAGCCCTGCAGGTGAGCAGCTGAAGGAGAATTTTTTTTCCCCCCCATCTTAAAACTTCAGACTTAAGTAACATTACTAAAGAAGATATATACAAATAATATGTATAAATATATACACATTACATAAAGTTATCAGTTAAGCAAAATTATGATCTTTAAAACTGGTATTCAGTGTAATCAGTTACTTTTTCCAATGAATACTCAAAATATTCTGATTACTTTCAGTTGCTTATTTGAGGAGTGAAAAAGAACCCAGAGGAATTGATTTTGATAGACGAGTGTTAACAGAGGTTTTCAATATCTCACTTTCCAAGGATCATACACTTCTTCAACTGAATGGATGTGGATAGGATTTGGAAGCAGCCTCAACAGGTCCGCTGTGTTTATCAGTTGTAATGTAGCTGTTTTTGTCATTAGATGGCGCTGCAGGCTTATTCAGACACCTGTTAGCACAAGTACAGACCCACCTGCAAGACACACATTGCTGTTCTCTCATCAACGGTTTAGTTTGACATGACTAGTGACTGACTGACTGACTTATTTACTGACTGACTGATTTACTTACTAACTGATTTACTAAATGACTGACAAATTTACTGATTTACTGACTGACTGACTAAGTGAGCGACTGAGCGACTGACTAATTTACTTACTAACTGATTTACTAACTGATTTACTGACTGATTTACTGACTGCCTGATTTACTTTCTGAATGACTGATTTACTGACTGACTGATTTACTGACTGGCTGAAAGGTTGAAAGGCTGGTTGATATGCTTCTATTGCTTACAGGCCACTATGTTATCTACACTGATTTTGTCACATTGGATGCAGCTACAGCACTGTGCAAAAGTCTGAGGCACATGTAAAAATATTCTGTAAAGCGAAGATGCTTTCAAAAATAATGAAATGCAAAGTTTCTAAATATCAAAACATTTACAATAAAGAGCAGTAATGTAAAACACTAATGCAGAAAACAAAAAAATAAACATCTGTATGGAAGCCCATAGGGGACTTTATTAAAATGATAATGTAAACTTGAAAATGAAAATGTAATTCCACAATAGCATTATCATTTGCCACATATGTATGTGTTATTTGAGTAAAACATACTGGTATGGTCGTTCTATGACCATAGTAAAATGAAAATGGAAAAGCTGTTTGACATTTAACTTTCAAAGTCGTCCCCCACTGTACAGTGGACAATATTCAAGTATTAATTCAAATTTGAAAAAAGCTATTTAAAGTATTAATATAAAAAATTGTGACTTAATATAAAATATTAAGTCACAATTAAAACTAAAATGCAATTTTCTAACAATTTGAAAATGAAAAATGGATTATTTCATTGTCATTTTAATTTTTACTCAAATAACACATACATATGTGGAAAACTATAATGCTATTGTGGAATTACATTTTCATTTTCAAGTTTACATTATCATTTTAATAAAGTCCCCTATGGGCTTCCATACATCTAAGACCAAATTTGTATTAAAAAATTCTAGGGTGCCTAAGACTTTTGCACAGTACTGTACATGTGAAGGCTTTCAAACTGAATTATGTGACAACTGACAACACCTACTGACAAAATAACTGCTGGTATGAAAGTAAAACTGTTATTAGCTTCCTTAAATTTATTGATAAAAATGATAGTTGTTAATGTTGTTTATCTAAAAATGATATTTGACATCTGTATTGATAATAGGTAATAGATTAATTTATTGGTAACAATTGATGTTGATTGATTTAGGCCCTAGGGCCTCTAGTTCAGCCCTCTTGGCCATTCTGAAGTCTATTTTTATTTTATTTTATTTTTTATTGATTCATTTTTACTATACTTGCCTGTTTTATTCTCATGTAACCCTGTTTATTTTATTATTCTCATTATTATTGTTGTTGTTATTATTATTATTATTGTTCAATACTGAAAAGGTTTAGAGTGAAGAAAGTATAGATAGGTCCAAAATGTGATGTGTCAGTGGATGTCCAGTTATCCTGTCAGACCCCTCAGCATCAGCACCATTTAGATTTAGATGAAGATGATCCAGATCAAGTGCTACTTGTGTTTTGTCCACTACCAGTTTGACCAGCATCTCTAAACACTTGAGGCTCAGTAAGGGTGAGTTCACACCAAGCATGTTTGGAGCGGTTTATTCTAACTCTGGAGCATTCACTCCTTTAGTTTGGTTGGCTTAGGCAGGCAAGAACAGATGTCATTTGAACTCAGGTGCACACCAAATAACTGCACAGAAACCGCCAGAATATTTAGATCTTCCCATATGGAGAAGAAATGTATGTAAAACACTAGATTTTTTAAAAGATTTTATATCAATATAATTTCCCCCTTTGAATATATGTTGCATATATTTTGCACACATACATCTTTATACCAATTCACATAATGAATGTCAAATACAGGGAAACACCCTGGACAGGTCACCAGTCAGGGTGAACACATGGACAGGCAACACACACTCACACCTTTGGGCAATTTAGAGGCTCCAATCCACATGACCTGCATGTCTTTGGGCTGTGAGGGGGGTGGGACCCAGGGAACATGCAAACTCCACACAGAAAGCCCTGGGGCCGAGATTCGAACCCAGGCCCTTCTTGTTGTTAGGTGACAGTGCCAACTACTCGATGAATCGTCATATCAGTCTTTTCAGTCATATCAGTGGATTACTGTTACTCTTAATACCCTGATTATTTATTGTGAATCTTTAGACCTAGTGTTTAAATTATGCTCTCATAATAGACCTCTGCTGTGACATATAGTTCAGCATACATTCAAATATATTTTGAACAGAAGTAATATATTTGAACAGGAATGAACATATATTATGTTATTACATATGTTGGCAATACATTATGGATAATTGGAAATATATTTCTTCTCCATATGCAACAAAGTAAACTTTTCAGCTATGATCCGGACCAAAGAAAATGAACTGCAGGTGTGATCGCACCCTAAGAGGCCTACTGAACAGCATATTACCTCAATTCTTACTGGGCTCTAAAGTGCTCCTTTAAAATGGAGAGAAAAAAACAACAGTTTGACAGCCACTTTTATTTTGGAAGACATTTTAATGCTACTTTCCTCATAAGTGTTGTCTACACAACGGGAGGTAGTGGTGGGTTCCAACTAGAGGCACCACTTTTACTGCTGCTGGTCATTGTTCCACCGTGTTACTGATATTCTCGACTCAACATTTTGTGCCGACGTTCAACAATCACCCAGGGACAAATCCATCGTAGAAGAGAAAGAGACCAATTTCTCCACCGACAGTAGCCAAGATAGATCAGAATGCAGCGCAGAGACGAGAGATGTTCTGTTTTGTATGAGGGGCGGGACTTTTTCACTTTTTCTCCACTGGCAACCCACAGCTGATGCTGCATTCATGTCATATGTGAGAGCTATTTGACCAAACTATGCACACATTACTATATGGCCTGCACTATGTTTTATCCTGTCATCTAATGCACGCTCAGCCGTGCTGAGGGGAGGAGCCTCTTTGATTTGCCCTGCCCAAGGTTTCTTCCATTTTTCTCTTATAGGGTTTTTCTGGGAGTCTCTCCTTGTCTCCATAGAGGCATTAGGCTGGTGGTGCCAGATTATGGACTCGTTATGTCCTCTTCTCTGTTAAATCCTTGCGGTCCTCTTCAACCTGTTACTCTGCTTTTATGTGCTTTTGTTCTGATCATATTCTGTAAACATCTTAATTGTCATACTTTGTGTGTCAGTGTCAGAAATCCGATTGTCTATCAGCTTGCCCTAGTTAGCGTAAATGTGACCTTCCGACTGGGAAAACATTCACGTCAAGTTCGTAGTGGTAATTCTGAATAGGAAATGTGCAGTTTCCAAAATTAGACAACGCAATAAGACAGTTCAGGCAATAAATTGCGGTGTCGCTGTGCAGCTCTGCAGCGATATTCTACTATACTATATTTATTTCAGCGTTATTTCGGCGTCCAATCAATGGGCAGTGGGCAGAAACAGCTGGGAAAACCAAAAACCAGCCTAGCACAATATTCTTCTGTATTGTTTTCTACTTCCTTTCCAGTCCTTTCCAGTGATGCATATGTTGGAAAAACTTGGACGTATGCATCATGTGAAATTCACTGCAATGCCGCATACAGTATGCTGAGTTCCAACAGTAAACATTCTCTCTAATGATGCAGCGCCCACCCTCTCTGGGCTAATCACTTAACAAATATGTCACCTTGCTTGTAATTGTAAATGAGATTTTGAAAACGCCATAGTACAGTGGTGAGATGTATCATTCCCCCAAGTTCCCACAAAATCTGATCAGTGGTGTTTAGAGGTATCACATCTGACCAACGGATAAAGGAATGACGTGATGGAGTCCAGTCCATAGTCCCGCCCTGATTTCATCATGAGGTGAAGTGGCCCGGTGTCTGGTGTGTGGCACACTGGATAGCCTGCTGTCTGTCCTGGACAGCTCAGTCAGTAGAGCATGAGACTCTCAGTTTCAGGGTTGTGGTTTCATACCCCATGTAGTGTCAACTGCAACTTATGACAGTTGTATTCCACCCATCTTTTTTAGGCTGGAGCAAATGTAGATTCAGTTAAACTCAAATGAACTGGCTCAAAGAAATCAAAATAAACCTCAAATTTAGCTCCTACGAGGAAAAAAATGCTCTTCTTCATCCAGAAGAAACCCCTAACTTTTGTAAAAGTTTTTAAGAAATTCTGAAAAGACTGAAAAAAGAGATGCTCAATATCTCTCTAAAAATCTCTCCCTATCAGAGATGCTTAGGGACAGAATCGACAGAGAGAGAAGAGCTGAATTAGGAAAGAGATGCCAGACAATTAATGTTGTTTCAAATGTTGTTGTTTGTATATGAATGTTTTTTTGTTTAGTTCTGTTAAAGTATATCTGTAAATATTGTATGCATACAATGAGCTTGTCTACATTTTGTATTGTTCCTTAAGAGCTTTGGAAACACAAGTAGACTATAGTCGTGTTAATAACGACAGACCGATTCTTTTGATATTATTATTATTATCCATCTAAAATCTGTGTGAAGAAGATGGAGACTTTTTATTGTGTCCTTGTGTAGGGTTCTCGTTGCTGAATTTAATATCCCATGTATGTCATGCCAATAAAGTGCATTTAATTGAAATTGAATTGATTGTGAACAAGAGAACAACAGAGAGAGAGAGAGAGGGAAGTGTGACTGTGGGAGAATGATGACAGGGGTCTCTCTCTCTCTCTCTCATACACACAAACACATACACACACACACACCCCAGTAGTCTCCTGAACAAAATCTCTATCAGCTCCCCCCCATTCTAGCTCAACCCCTCCCACATCTCTCTCTCTCGCTCTCTCTCTGTCTCTCTCTCAGTCTCTCGGCCCTCCCATTTATTATCATCCTCTCCTCACTCTTCAGAGGACCAGCTCTCTCTCTCTCTGCACTTGTTTCTTCAGTCAAGGAGAAACTAATTGGAAGGAAGAATAGAAGAAAGGAGCTGTTGGAAAACTAAACTGTCTGGAACTTTCGCTTTGACAGAATGCCACAGAAAGGTAAGGTCTCTCTCTCTTTCTCTCTCTCTCCCTCTTTCTCTCCGTCTTCATCAGTAGAACCACCCAATGGCCAGTTTGTAGTTGAAAAGTTTACAGAAAGAAAAAGATGAAGGGCAGTTTGTAGTTTAATCACTGAGAAAGGGAGACACAATGAAGGACAGTTTGTAGTTTAATAGTTGAGGAAGAAAGACAAGATGGATAGATTGTAGTTTAAATGTTTATAAATAAAGAATAGATGGACAGTTTGTAGTTTAATAGTTTAGGGAAAGACAAGATGAAGGACAGATTGTAGTTTAATAGTTTACAGAATGAGAAGATGGGCAGTTGATAGTTTAATAGTTTACAAGGAGGACAGTTTTTGGTTTCATAGGTGAAAAAGAAAGACAAGTTTTGAAAGAAGGACACCAGGAAGGAGAGGAGGAAAGAAGTTAGACATTTGTAATAGTTTAGAGGTTTAAAGAACATGGGCAGCATTTTCCCGCAGTTTTACATTATTTTTCCTCCCATCTTTTTGTGGCTGCATAAAAGGTAGCATAAAACTAAAAGGCTAGCCAAAAAAACGAAAAAGTTAGCATGAAACTAAAAAGCTAGCCAAAAAATTGAAAGCTAGGCTAAATGTTTTAGGCATTTCGCGAGTTCAGAAAAGAGAGAAAAGAGAAAACAGAAAGTGGACGAAAGACAGAGCGGCGAAGAGAGAGAGTGATAGAGAAACGCTGACAGAGAGAGTGAGAGATCGGGAAACCTTGACATAGACTAACAGAGAGAGAAAGACAGAGCGACATAGACATAGACTGAGAGAGAGAGAGAGAGAGAGCGCGAGCGAGTGGTACCAAGAGGTTCACAATCAGAGCGGTCAGGACGTTCTCATGGCAACCACACCGTTCCCGGCTCGCGGTAGGAAAAGTTTGAATTTCTGTTTTAATTTCAACAAATACATCTAATATTAAACTGAAATTGCAAACACGATACTGCATATCAACTTATGTAGTCCGGTTCATAGTCTAATGCAGTCAGAGCCGTCGTGTTTCCACTTAAACTGGTATTCATTTACCCGAACTTACCTAACGGGGACTCGGATTTTTCTTTAGCTTTAATAAATTTGGTACATTTTTTAAAATTGATATATAATAGCCGCCGTGCTTTTTTTTACCCGTACATATGCAGAAATGCAATTGAAATGTTTCGGCATTTTAGTCGCTGTGTGGACTTCCTTAAATCCTGAATTAAGTTTGACCATTCTGGCACTGCTGGATGCCATTATTAAATCGACGCATTGTTGCGGTCAGTATTCTACTTGATTATTGAGAATTACCCCGCGATGTAAATAATTATTGTTTAATGCTACGTTATGTATCATTTTCAATAATGCCGATTTTATTTTAAATTCACATCATCAACCGACCTGCTTGGGAAACCTTTTTGTTTTCATTATTGTTGAGAATTGCCCTTCAGATCAGTAAAATTAGACCTGTAGAATGTGCTTCTATAATAATCTACTGGCGTTGAAACGGAACATAAAGAAGGCCTATAATAATCCAAGTGATTTATTTTATCCTTTTATCTAAACGTGTGCGCCACACTGGTTGAAATTATTAGGTTATCGATTTGACTTTCTTCATTTATTGTAGTTGTAGATTATGTGTAGGCCTCCTGTAAAAGGCCTGCTTTGAACGTCTGAATGTGTAGATAATTTAAAGGCATGTATCGTAAAAAGAAAATATGTAGGCCATAGGCAGTTTAATATGTTTAGTTGTATGGGCCAATTATGATTCCCTCCTCATAAAATGAAGCATGTAAGTGTGTTTAAAATCACTCGCCATCATTTGAGATAATATGTCTGTGTAGAAATATATAAATGTGTAGGCTATTTAAAATCATCCATTATGATCAGAGCTATACATAAGGAAAACTTAATTGATGTTCTAATTAAGTCGGGTGTTAATTAATGTCTTCATTAAATCGGAACCAATTAACCGCATGATTAATTTAGTCGGAATCAATTAATCCATCAATTTTTTAACCTCTAAAAAAATTTCAAAACACTCCTTTTTTGCCAATTGAATAAGAGTCAAACACAGACATAACATTTCCTCTGCAGCCTGCTAACATGTTTACTGCATGTACAGAAACACCTCTATCTAAACCAGATTAACTGCTTTCTACATGACAGACCAGACCAAGATTAAAAAAAAAAAGAAAAAGAATGATCAGATTTTGCATTTATATTTCTATCCAGTAAAATTATTTTTAGGTTATTGCTGACATTTATTTTTTCTATCTGGTGATGAGAATTCTAGGCTATAACTATGTAAAACGTGTATCCACCATTGTATTTGTTATTATCATGTATGAAAGTTTAACTTTGCAACTAAACCTTAATAAGGGCTGCTTGTGTCATCTCCATTCTGGCTGAATGCCACATGAAACTGCTCTTTCTAGACCAGTGTGTGTCTGGGCTGGAAATATTCCAGTCTGGGGTGAGCTGCTGCTAAAAAAACAAAAACAAAACATCACCAAAAAAGCATACAGACAAAATGTATTAATGCATTTATTTGTCTCTTGTGAATATGATTACAAACTAGTTGTATATTACGGAATATTTAAGAAGCTGTCTTTAGACAAAAACACAGTGCTTATACATGCTATTGGTTGGTAAAATGGTAAAGCATGTTGCATTTACTGTATTTGATTCACTTTCTTTTTAATTCACCACTAGTCTGGTAATCAGCTGATCAAAAATGTGTTCATGAAATTATTATTTATAAAATTTAATATTTATTTATCAAACATATAAGTACATATATAAATAATTTATAAAATATTTATAAAGGTGTAGTACAGCCTATATTAAATGTGGTAATATGTTTCTCAAATTCCAGTGAAATAAGAACATTTTCTTTACTCTGTAGGCCTGTTTTGCTGCAGCTGGAGACGTTTGACTTGAAGCATACCTAATGGTACAGTTTTCATTGGAAATAGGCTTCATTAAATACCATTTTATAGATGATGATTTTATTGTATTATAACAGCCGTAGTAAATAGTAAGTAGTAACCAATAGTAATGATGGATCTTTGTGATGTAAGATAGGACACTTTGTTCACTCTAGCCTATACAAATGGTCTGTATCCTAGCTGTTTATATTAAAAATAAATATACATCCAAAACTAAGATGATGGGCGTGGTGCCTGTCAGGGATATTTATACCAGTCATGTAAATTAGAACAGTTATAATAATAATGATAACAATAATGATGATAATATGACTCAGTGAGAACTGAGTACAGACATGGCAGTCAGACTAAAACACGTGAACTTAATACCAAATTCAAGCTCAGTACGCACTGTGCTTAACCAGAGCGAATGAAAAGTAGAGAAAATCAAAGCAAAATCAAAGCAGTATAGAGTGTTTTTCCCTTCATTTTTCGGCAGCGGCCTCTCTTTTCGGCAGAGCCTTCTCTCCAGAAGTCTTTTATCCTCATATCAGCGCTCTGAATGCAGCTGAATGAAACTCTTTTATATTGTCATCAATGTTTTCAACAGAACTCTTTTATGTCAGTTGTACTGGTCAAATTGGGCTCCCTGCCGGGGTTTTGTGTTGCTGTTTTTTAACGAGCCGAAACTAACGAGGCAACGACACCACAGTCCCACCGACACACAATTACCCCCAGGGTATTTACTAAGGAAAATCTCTCTCTCTCTCTCTGTCTCTGGCCCTCTCCCCTCATTTTCTTTGTCTCTCTCTCTTTCACTCTCTCTTTTCACTGGGAGAAAAGCACTGAGTTATAGGAGGGATAAGGTCATGGCTATCTGGGGTGTGTGTGCTTGTTCGTGTGTGTGTGTGTGTGTGTGTGTGTGTGGAGGGGGGGTTGGCAGCATGCTATATATCCATTTGCTTGATGTTCATTAAGTTGGAGTGTGTAAATGAGAGGAGGTGGGAGAAGAGAAGCAGTTTGAATTCACACCAAGCGTGTTTGGAGTGATTTATTGGAACTCTGGAGTGTTTTCTTCTTCAGTTTGGTTCGTTTGGCCAGGTGAGAGCAACGCCATTCAAAGTCAGTTGGCACGGGGATGCCTGAAAATACGGGTCTCGGTCCTCTTCCAAGCGAATTGTGATGCAGTTCGTTAGGAGTGAGAACATAATCCAAACCAACTTCAGGAAACGACCCCAAAACGCAAGGGTTTATGTATAAGGAGATGGATGTTGACATGTGATAGCCAGCAGTTCCTCATGTTTCTTCATGTGTTCTTAACTGGTATGAACACCAGTTAAGGTAAATTACAGCAAAGAGCAGACAAGTCCATCATGCTTAGCTAAAGATAGGAAGTGGTATCAGATTTGTGTAACCCCGTTCCCCAACAAACACATGTGCGCGCACACACCAACACACGCACACACACACACACACACACACACACACACACACACACACACACACACACAGACCTCCACCACCAAAATCTCTCTTCAACCTGGTGGGATGATAGGTTACCAAAACTGTGTCCATTTGACAAACCATGGCTCGCTTGTAATTGGGCAGCGTGAACCTAAATGAACCAAAAAAATTAACAAAATCAACTTTTCCACTGGTTTGGAGCAAAGAAAATAAACTGTAGGTGTGATCACATCCTACATTTTATTGGTTTGATATTGGCCTCATCTGTAAACCCATCTGAGTCATTCCTTTTCCTTCCTGCAGCAAGTGAGGAAGATCAATGTGCCATCATCCATTTTTGTAGATCAATAATGGAAAGTATTCTGATAGCCCTAACTTCTCCTCTTCCATGGACTAAATTCATCTTCAGCTCAATGGCTATCAGCTGCCCTCCATAAAGGAACTACATAAGGAAGCAATTAAACACCTAAAACCCTTTCAATAGGAGGCGGTCAGCCTGTTCTCATATCAAAATCGTAGTTTTAATGCATGAGTTGTGTGGAACAGGCAGTAATTTGGCATAGAAATAGCACGGTGGAGAGTATATACCTTCGTCTCCGGTGACCTGGGTTCAGTTCCCAACTCTTGTATAGAAGTTTTCTACTGGGAGTTAACTTTTCATTTGCAGCAAATGCTTTTCTTATTTAACCATCATCAAAACCTTTACCCTTACTTTCACCTAAGTTGTTTTAACACAGTGATAAGTTATGGCCATGGGTAGGTACAATAAAAATCAATTTGTAGATATAGGTTGCATAACATTTTGTAAGCTATTGTACAAACATTGGTAGAGCACCCAACACCTCAACAGCTTCTTCCCAGCAGCTGTCAGCCTACCAATTCATTACTGGTCAGTCACTCAACTTCCCTCTACAGCTGAAACCATATTGTATGGCCTGCTGCTTAGACACATACACTATATGGCCAAAAGTCAGTGAACACCTGACCATCACACCTATATGAGCTTGCTGGACATCCCATTCTAAAACCATGGGCATTATTATGGAGTTGGACCCCCCTTTGCGGCTATAACAGCTGCCACTCTTCTGGGAAGGCTTTCCACAAGCTTTTGGAGTGTGTCTGTAGGAATTTGTGCCCATTCAGCCAAAAGAGCATTTGTGAGGTCAGGCAGTGATGTTGGACGAGAAGGTCTGGCTCGCAATCGGCGTTCTAAATCCTCCCAAAGGTGTTCAATGGGGTTGAGGTCAGGGCTCTGTGCAGGCCATTCGAGTTCCTCCACACCAAACTCGTCTAACCATGTCTTTATGGACCTCGTTTTGTGCACAGGGGCACAATCATGCTGGAACAGCAAAGGCCAGCCCCAGACTATTATCCCTCCTCCACCAAACTTCACAGTAGGCACTATGCATTCCGGTAGGTAGCGTTCTCCCAGATTCGTCCATCAGACTGCCAGATAGTGAAGTGTGATTCATCACTCCA
>OOFE01012733.1:33931-44981 GCA_900323365.1 Monocentris japonica | reverse complement strand
CCTTATGCTGAGTTTCTTCCATTTCATCTAGTTCCATGGTGCTGAAGAAGACTTTAGACAGAAAATCAATGTCTCTTCATATAAAATCTGCATGAATGAATGGATGAATGAATGAATGAATGAATGGATGAATGGATGAATAAATGAATGGATGAATGGATGCATGAATGGATGGATGAATGGATGAATGAATGGATGAATGGATGCACAAACTGATGCACATTAAATTATTAAATGCACACATTCCCTGAAATGTGATGTTTTATTGCACATGGAGAGGAAGGCACACTGTAAAAACTCACAGTGCAAATCAGTGAAGTCAACTCATCTTTAATCATTAGCTCAATGTACATAGATGTGTTTGTCATTTTCCACTTACAGTTGCTAGTTAATAATTGTGACTTCCTGTCTTGTGACTTAAAATCAGGAGTTCAAGCGTTCACTCAACTGATCATATAAAGTTTATTGAGAGACATTGCTAGCTTATTAGCATACTTCCCAGCATGCATTGTAGTTGAGTTAACTCTCCAGAAACCGTTCACTTCCTGTTGTTTGGATAAAGTTACAGGATGGAGATTTTTATTATTATGGTATGTAGGTATTGTAGGTGAATCATAGCACAATGATTACAAATGTAAAGTCATGATAACCGTGATCCAGTATCTAGTATCCAGTTCAATAACTACACCTGGTACTCTAAACTATTGCTTGCACTTGCACAAGTGCAAAGTGTACTTGTTATAATGGAGTGTAACTACTTCATCACACACAAACAACTGACACTAAAAATCTATTCTCTCGTGAAGGAGTAAATAACTGGAATGCAGTGAATACAAATAATTACCGCTTGTCAATATGTTGAGAAATTTGCTGACATTACTTATTATCGTGAGTTTTACTACATTAGAACAACTACTACTACAACTTTGACCCAACTACTCTGTACTATTTCAGTTCAACTTGAAATTTTGAGGCAGCAAGGAAACTTAAGTTTTCAAGTTGAAGCAGTCTAAATGTTCTTACGGTTTTGTAAGAGCCGTGTAAAAATGCCCAGAGGGGAGAGATGGAGAGGAAAATGGGGAAGTAGTCCCAGTACATTTTCCATCTCAATTTTCTAAACCTTAATTTCTTTGCCAGGATTTGATGATTTTGGTTGGTGGTCAGTAGCTATGATGTATGAGGTTGCCAGACTGTCAACTAGGCTACTATACGCTACAGTTGAAGATTTCCCTTCACAATAACAATACTATCAATGTTAAATGGCAATGTGAAACATGCATGTGTACCACAACAGTATTTCCCCCGATTTAACATTTATGCTTTTCACTTTTGACACTTTTCTGGACCTGCATAGTGTGACAACATTGAGGAAATGTTTGAACTTGACTTAGCTAACTCACTGACTGGCATACTGGAGCAAGCCAATGTTGCTATCTTTGATTAATGTTGGCTGGTTGCTATGTTAACCTGACCTCTCTCATCATGCCTTCACTCCTCTGGCATCACCTCCTCCTCGTGAAAAACTTGTTTTAGTGACTGAAATGATGCAGAGGGCATCAAATCTGCATTTTTCTAACTCGCTCTGAGTCATCTGCACTCAACAATTAGAATGTGAACAATTACAAACAATTATAAAGCCAACTTCACTGTCTAGCGCTCGCAGCAGACAGATGGATCAAAACAAAGCTGTTTTTTTTTAGTTGTCCAACCACTTGCCAGACGGGAATAATGGTCACCTTAGACCTTAGCCTTTATACAAGTCATCACCACCAAATTAACCACACTTACTCTTGAGATGTTGTTGGATACAATGCAAAACCATTTTGATTGTCCGTGATCGTTTCACTGGGGCACAACAACGTATGAATAGGTCTTTAAGTGCACACTCAGCACCAATTTACTCAGAACAGCCTGGAACCCACCTTAACTCACACCTCACCAGCCATTTCTGTCTCTTTGTCTGCTTCCCTGCAGTCTGTCAATTGCATACCCCTCCTTCACACTGGCCTGGTGCTGCCCAGTGCTCTCCTATGGTAGACACATCATGCGCAGGTACACGCACAAGCTCTGGGTCCATTTTACTGGAGCTCGTGAAGTTATGTACTTGTTGTATCATCCCTGTTTTCAACTGTATTTGTGTCCTTTGTTTTTCTGTAAAAGCACTTTTCTGTGACAGTTCTATTAGTTACAAGCGCTCCAAACGTCACATCACTTAGAAAGTCTTTGCATGCATAGTATTTTGCAGCATTTGCAGCAACAACTGTAAATGCAGTTTGAAATCACTGAGCACTTTAAAAACAACATTTTTAACTCTTACTCTTTTTTTAATGAACAATATCATACCTTTAAAAACAACACACAGACAAATAGCTGAAATAATTTTGGTTGGTTATGAGGCTGTAAATTGCATAAATGCATTTTTGTTGCAGTATTGTTTTTTGTCATATTAATAAAATGATCATTTACAAAAGTCCTACCTCTAATGTTAAGTTCTAATGCAGTATCATTGTTACCTTAGATCTTTTCTTCGACATTGATAGACTGGAATGAGGTCATTGTAAAGGGACCAGCATTTCTGGGCAGGGTATCAATTTACTTTATGAGTCTGCCGTAGGGTAGGTTACCATTAATAAGATTAAAAGCTTTAACTTTGTACTGTAGGAAGTTATTTGATCAACCTGTTGCAGTCTGAATACAAATACTCTGAGATAATAATTGCCCGGTTTAATGGTGGGAGCCACCAAGTCTTTCTTATGCCCCAAAATGCCAGAGCCAGCTCTGCATTTCTGCTGCGGCAATAAGCAGGCGAAGAGCTTTGCTTCCCATTCTCTTCTCATAAAAGTAATAGGCTACTTAACTTTTATGGACGGATAGCGGTTTTATGGACAGCAAGTGTTCTTCCTTATACTGCCTACTGGCTGTGTGCATTGCAAAAAAACTGTAACAAACTGGCCGTGAAAAACATGGGAGTAATGGTACTCTGAAATCTTAAAGAAACAAGTCGAGTTGCACAATGTTCTCTGCGGCCCCCTATTTGATGTTCTCTTGTCGACGTTATCCTGACAGAAATGTACAACAGAATGGACATATTGACAGTCATACTGTAAACTGAGAATTCAATAGCCATTCATAGATTACACACAGCAGAGACTGACGATCGTGTGGAAAAATGGATCTAGTAATAGGTTTACCATTGCAACATTTATAGTGGCCTTTGAAGTTGGTTTCAGCTTAGCAAAGGCCATCTGTCAGGGGGAATAAAAACAGGCAACAGAAAGCACTTGACCGTCACAGAGTGTTGCTGCACAGTGTTCGCCCCACCTGAAGGTCACTATCACGCATTACTAGGTTGAACTGGTAGTAATTACTAGCGGTTAAGTGTGAATGACTGCAAAAAGGACAATGAGCTAGTTGCATGCATGGTCTTACACTCCTATCAGGTGCTCGTGTCATGTGTTTTGCAGGCGGTTCAAACGAGGCCAGTTCAGGTTAAGACGCGTCACGTCTTAAAACCATGCAATGTTGATGATTAATTGATGATGTAATTTACCTTAGCTACCACATGATGTCAGCATAGAGCCATTTACTCATACATAGAGTGCCTCTGGCTTAGCAGTCATTTCTTTTGTAACCACTCAAGACATTATTTATTACCCCCAAGGAGTGATAAGATTCTGGACCATCTCAAATTTAAAAGGCATAAACTTTTTAAAACGTCCTTGTCCTGACAAGCCTGTCCGGGGCCTAATTCGTTCTTCAGATCCTTATGTTTTAATGGAGGGTAACTCGTGCATGAGATTGCACAAAATTGCTGAGTAGTTCTTCATCATTCTAAGGACATCGCACGGACAAATTCTGAGCCTCCATTTTATTTTCAATCATTACAAATGGCCTTTGTGGGACTGATGATAAAGGTCAGTACAGTAGGAGAAACACTGACAGTGTGCTCGCATTTCCAGGAGAGTATTCATTAAGAGATGCTTAGGGAGCCGGTATTGCTGTACAACAACAAACCTTTGCCCTTTGAGAAAAGATGCCTATCAGCAAGATGCAAAGGCACAAGTATCTTAATGAGTCATCTTTGACGAAGCAAACATTTACTGTCGTGTGGTAGCTGCATATCATAGGCCATAAAATATGATGTATGTGCTCCGGTTACTTGCCCCTGCCTCGTCCTTAGTTGTCTTTCCCATACAAAATGTCTTTTCATGAGCATAATGCCAGTAATGGATTAATCCCCACATCAAAAAGTTTGAGGAGCTTGCGCGCATGAAAAAAATACTCTCAGAAAAAGTCTGTGACGGGTGTGCAGGCTGTCTAATTGAGGCTTAACAGCATCTGTGTAAGTCAGTTTGGGCGTGGAGAAGGACTTTTTGTGTTGGCTGCCCTCCAGAGAGGCAGAGCTGTGGAGTCAGGCTACCCGCAGTGACAGTCCCCCATGTGAGCTGTGCCAACCAGACAGACTAGGAGGAGATGGGGCTTGTCTGTGCCTGCAGACAAAACCGTAATGCACACCCACTTGGAAAGTACATTTATCCAATGATATACCGCATGAAGGTCACATCTTGTAATGTACCGAATGGCCTGTGTTAGTTTCTATATTAGCCGGCTCAACATCTCACTTCAAATAAAACTGAAAGCATTTACCCTTTACAGCCGTTTAATAATCTTTTATATCACAGTGTTCACTGGCTTCTCAGGCAGGATTCTAGTCCAGTCCTAAGTCGTCAGATATGAAGAAATCGGAGCCATAGAACAATGATATGAGAAGCAGCGTGCATTCTCGGGGGTGAGAGGGCCAGTAGCAGATCCACTGGGGCACGCCAGTTTCCATGGTAACCTCTGATCACACAGACGGGATAACTGAAATGAAGTAATCACTCCATTGAGCCCCGCTAGCAGTTTGACAACAGCTTTAATGAACTGATCCCCCCCCCCAAAAAAACTTGCCAAGAGGACATCCATAGTTTGAGCTGTTCCACATCGCTATGACATCTATATTAAGATACAGAGAGAAAAGTGCCTTTTAGTCCTTTATGGATATTATACTAAAGACTTGATGAGGAGATTCTCCTTGATATGCTCTCCAGCTACACTCAATCTACTCACAACATATACCTGCCACTACAGGAAACATCAGGACATTTCCATACCATGCCTGTGCATGAGTGGATCTGAGTCATCAGTTTACTATATTGTGCCTCCTGTGCAAGCACAAGCAAAGTGCTATTAATAGCTGCGTATGGGTCAGCTTCCTCTCAAACAATTACACCTTTGTATTGTAGATTTCAGGATTCACCGTTGAGGAAATCAATGCTGTTTGTTGTGGAAGACATGCCACAGAATTGCTTTTGTCGCTGTTTGTTTCCATATAAGGATTACTCTGCAGCATTGATCACATGCTCTTTTTCTTTCTTCACTGTAAGTCATTTTGAATGCTATGCCTCCATGACGCTTTTAGTCAGCACCAGATTTTTAATTGGGCAACAGCTAAATTATTATTGTTATTGTTACTCAGGAAAAAGTTCAAAGATGGTGCCCTGCTGGTGTAATTTCCCACCAGCAGGGTTTGTGTAAGGTAAATGTCCATCAGGGCTAATTTGCCCTCCGCTGCCTGTCTAACAGACAACAATGGATGGCTGACCTACAGAAGGCACTGGGCTTTGTGATGAATCAGCAGTCACAGCCTGGACGATGGCAAATAACAAAGTCGGTGGTTCACTGTCAGATGACTTCCTAGCCTACTTGTGGGTGGCAACATATGGTGCTTGTGTCTGGGGACTGCAGCTGTATTCACCCAGGGCCTAGCACTAGTTCTCTAAAAATGGTGACACTGGGGATGGATGCTGCAGCACATCTCACCCTGCAAATGAATGGAAAATGTGAAGGGAGCAAGGATTCAAAACAAGCTTTGCGGCCCAGGCAACAGGAGACGGTAAAGGGAAGAGCTTCACTTCAGCATTCCACATGGTCTTGCAATGCATCACGTGCAGCACCACTAACACTGTTATTGCCATGGCAGTCTGCAAATGAGACAACTGTTTCTCAAAGCACATTTCTCACACTGTGGGCTTTCTAATCAGAACTGATAAGTCTGTAACTTTGTAATGGAGCCTGAGGGACGAAGCCCTGACCCCTGGCAGATTAAAGGCTATTGTGAAGTCACGTAAAAAGGCAAAGGTGCTGGGTGGCTCTTGTTGTTTGTTCCATTTTGTCTCATTGAGGGCAGATGGTTTAGACTGTGTGTAGTGGCATATGGGGTGAAGCGCAGCAGCAGAAGCAGCGACAGCACTCTATTTAGTGTTTTGCACTAGTGGATTATTCTCTGAGACAGGGCAGTAATGGTTTGTATGGACAATGAGTAAGCCCATGCAACTGCGTTCCATGGGTGCATGTGTATGGGACACACACACACAGAGAGATAGACACAGAGGGAGAGAGAAAGAGAGAGAGAGAGAGAGAGAGAGAGACAGCTACTGCAGAGAACTGTAGCTCCTGCCGTGAGACCCGGATTAGGCCCTGGACACTGGATGCTACTGCTGCTGCTGCTGTTTTTCAAATTGCTCTAAATTCTGAGAGATTAAGGGAAATGAATGAATGAACAGTGACATGATTTTCAAAACAGCCATGCAATATTCGAAAAAAAAAAAGTAATGTACACTGTGCTGTGTCCCGTTTGTCAGGGCTTGGGTTCAACTTCACACACAGCATGTCCATTGCATATTGGAAGTCCATTGTATACATTGTAATGAAAAATGCATGTCCCATACGTTGTCTTTTCGCCATTTAAAATACCTTTTTTTAAAATTTTGAATTTAATGCAAATAATGTGATACTTGATTGTTGATCCCCGTGCACAAATCCCCCCCCCTCCTCCACAGAGTGCATGGTCAGCTACAGAACAGCATGGTGGCTTAAATCCAGGTGCTCCAGGTTGAGGGGCGGTCTCTCTCTCCTCACGACGGCCCAGTCCTGCCCTTTTTAGAGTCGCACAAAGCTGAAACTCTACACTACTAGCTGCCATTGACGGGAGATTAAATGCCACGCGTTCCTGGATCTTGTGTGAGATGTAGCATTTGGAGATGATAAATCAGGCACCATGCCATTAGAGTGACTGCTCCCTTAATTTCAACAGATTAAGACCTGCGTTGCACGGGTTAGCGCCATCACTCTTTTACTTCATGCTTGATAGTATGGGTGAACCCAACATCTATCCTCTTTACTGTAAAATGCTAAACTGTATTCCCAGATACCGTATTTACAGCTGTCCCTGAACATTACATCATATACTTTTAACACTGAACATCCAGTACATTTACTAATCAGAACTTACAGTAATAACTAGCAAGCAATGGAAGAGGTCAGATCAAGGTTTGCTCTGATTTTCTCTCCTAGTTGAGCAGTCAAGGGCAGCAAAATGGCTCTGGTGGAGCAAGATATTTTTCAAATGTATTTCACACTCATGGGGCAGATGCGTTGTGAGATGAGTGAGCATGCTGGAGTCGCTGTGTATCTATACCCAAGGGCACAAAGGCCTCCATGTGAGACTGTTTCCTTTGTGTGGCACTCTCAAATGAGGTCAGTAAATATCACCCCTCACCCACCCTATTGCTTTCCTTTGCTTTTCACACTCAGCATATATGTCAATATTAGCCGCAATACTGTAAGATATTCTTTTGACTTCAACTCTGAGACCAGACGATTAATCAACTGAATTTTCATCCTAAGGCACTGAACAGAGGACAGAGACAACGTCACGGTTCCCTCTGACTTCATTGTTAGTGAGTAATGGCTGTCCTCTAAAAGGGTTCTACTGTAGCTGTGTTCTGAGTAATGGGTGAGAGCTGCAGATTGGCTTAATGCAACTGTGATTTAATAAAAATCCAGCAGACAAAGCACTGTGGCCTGGGGAGGTCTGTGTTTATGGGTACAGGAGGAAAAACACTCCAGAATTGTCTTGCATATTGCGTGCAGAGCCCCAAAGCGCCTTAAAGGTACGGCCTCTCTGAAAGGGACGCGAGAACAACTAAGAGAACAACTGCTGCCACAAGTTTTTCCACCCCGGTCCTCTAAATTTAGACCAAGAAATCTGCAAGAAATCCTGGAGTGTTTTTTCATCTTTGGTCACACACCTGCAACTCCAAACAAGCTCACAGGAAGTAGCGAGGCAACAAAATAGCACACCAGCTGAGGGCCGCTACCCGCTCCTGTACTCTCTGTCCTGAAATACAGTTTTGCCGCCAGCATAAAGTTAAATTGAGACGTTGCAAACTGTCTAAGCTAATACACTTCTTGCGCAACAAAACATTGCAACTGAGTTTCGAGGTCTAAGTTTTGAGGTCCCTCTGATGAAAAAAAGAAAACAATGTGTAGTGGCTTTAATAAAAAAAGGTTAGTGTTTAATCTCGTACATTTTGTAAAGCTTTAATTATGACGATGATTATGATGAAGCCATGACTACTTTGCAAATTGGGGGAAAAGTAACTTAATAAACATTTGGAAATTGAAGAGATTTGACTTCTTTTTTTTTCCTAAATGATTGCTGGCATTAAGCTAAAACTCACTATGGTATGTTATTGAAACTATTAGTTATCTTAATACTTAATGCTTAATACCAGTTTAATTTCAGCAGCAGTAGAGAAGATGTAAATATCTGCTTTTTGTCGACATGGATCAATGAATTGGTAACTTGCTTCCGAAAATGGCCCATTACGGATGAGCCATTCCAAATATGTCACATTTTGGGTGACATTTGTTCAATTACAATCATTGCCTAAGTCATTTTGTGTTCTGTAATAACAGCCAGTACTAAATGAGGCGATTTGATATTCAGGGGGAATGCATCGGTATGATCTGTGTTTGTATCTTTTGCTTTCATTCAACCTGTTTTCTCAATGGGCCAGATGGATGATGAGCTGCTGCTGAAATACTGGGACAGATGTTTCAGCACTGTAGCAAGGGTTTTTGCATTATGCACACATACATTTTTTTTTTTACATGGCCTTGCTGTGGGGCTGCAGTCTACAGAGATTAGCTGAATTTCTATATTTCTCTGGCTTGCATGTAACAGTTCATCAAAATACCATGAATGATTGAGAGGAAATAATACACAAGGGGCACGTATTTTAACGTGCAGCAGTATTGTTTCTTGCCTCTTAGAGGGAAATGGCAGGTTGGATGAAACTTCAGCACCGTGGTCAGCGCCTCCACAGCTCATCTCAAGTTGTGGGATCCAAATGACAAAACACAACCCTCCACAACACGCAGCTCCTAGTATAAGCAATTATTTTCAGCAACAACAACAAAAAAAAATCACCTTGACCTAAAATGCGACACAAATACTAAATAAGCTTTAACCGCGTCTCTGATGGTGCCATATCTCCACATCTCCACAAGGCTTCGAATGAACCTTACCCGAGGTGGAGGAAAGTAAGCCCCCCTGGAAGCAACGTCACTCCCCCTTGGCATATCAGCCCCTGCCCGCTGTGCGCGTCCGACACAGCGCCACAGAGCACGTCGAGATCGCGTCGATCTTCAACGAGAAATGGTTTGCGACTTGGATCTGGTCCAAGCAATCCTCCCCGACTCCATGGGTTTCGGAGAGGAGGCGTTTAAATGCTCCGGTGCGCATGCAGGCTGAAGAACTCCTGGGCGAAACTAGGAAAGGTCACTGAAAGTGGAAAGAGTGCTTGACGACGAGTATGGTTTGTGGTAAGGGAAATATCGCCGAGAGCCAACAGCCGTAACTTCGGGATTTACTTGTAAAGGCGCCTTTTTTTACTGAATATCGCAGGATATTCCGCTCCAACATGCCGGTGCGAAGAGGTCACGTTGCGCCGCAAAACACATTCCTTGGAATAATAATTCGGAAATTCGAGGGTCAGAGTAAGTATTTCCACGATGTGCAGTCCAAGTGATCTTTGACTTAATGCCACAAAGTAAATTTACTTACTTGCGAAAATGATCCAATTTCAATTTTTAGTTTGTTCCCTTAAGAATAAATAGGAATTTGAAAGCATTTTCCTGGATAAGAAGGAGATAAGGATAATAAAGGAAAGATTGAATTGTTGAGTTATTGCCTGCATTGATTTGTGTAAACTTTTATTGGTGGAGTAACTATACTGTTGTACAGCGCAGATTCAATTAATAGGTGTATGATGGTGACGGTGAACTTGTGAACTTGAACTTGATGTGCATGTTTTTATTTGTGGCATGACACCATGCTGTAGGTTTAGAGGTCAGATGTTCCAGTCTACAGTGCATTCGTACAAAACCACTGTTTTTTTCCCCCCATGCAGATCGGAAATTTGTGATAGCCAATGCCAGGGTGCCGAACTGTGCGATCATCTACTGCAACGATGGCTTCTGCGAGATGACGGGCTTTTCAAGACCAGACATCATGCAGAAGCCGTGCACCTGTGACTTCCTCCACGGCCAGATGACCGACGGAGACGCCATCAGCCAGGTGGCCCAGGCTGTGCTGGGATCAGAGGAGCGCAAGGTGGAGATCACCTACCACCGTAAGGATGGTGAGTCAGTGACCTGGCACAACGGTGCATTTGTCACAGCGATACCCTGAAGCAGAGAGGGGTCTTTGCGACATGTTGTCCCCCGAGAGAGCACCTACTGCAGCTCCTCAATGTGTCCGCTCCATAATGTGGCCTGTCAGTCTGATACTGACCAGCCAGAGTCAATTACAAGATGAGGAGCAGACACTGCCCTTGATAGAGGAAAACAATGAGGAGAGTCAATTCCACTGAGCGGCTTTCCTAATGGTTCATTTGCTGAAAGTATTTGTGGTGTGTATTATTTCTGTAGTTTGTAAAAATAAACAGATTTCTTTGATCCTCATATGTCTGGAGGGTTATGACAGCAGATTTAGAAAAAGTTTCAAATTTCAAATTTCTTGAATGGTAAACATAAACAGTACATCCATATCTTTATAGTACATTACAAATATTGTCATTCTGATCCGGCCCCATGATAATTGTGTTTATTGAGTGGTAAGGTGCTGTGTGAGAATTGCATTATAATAATGTTATTATGATCT
>OOFE01012733.1:0-33908 GCA_900323365.1 Monocentris japonica | reverse complement strand
AGGTGTAATCATTGGCGTGTCAGATACAACAGCAGAGAGCTGCACATGACAACTTACTAAGACCTCACAGGGGTGGAATTATAGTGCTGCTCTGTTTGGCAACCACCTTATTTCACAGCATCATGAGCATGGGTGACTCAAATAAACACTGGCTGCCGAAACGGTGGTTTGTGGCTCCTCTTAGTCTTGTGACTAGGATATGTGCACTAGAGAGCAGATCGTGGCTCAGGACTCGGGAGCAGCTTGGTCAGGTGACACGGTACATACACTGAGTGTGCAAAATGTTAGAGCCACCTTCCTATTGTCGAGTTGCACCCCCGTTCGGCGCAATCCGTGCCCCGTGATTGACAAGAGGGTTTTTGGTCCTCATCTTCATCTTCGTCCTCCCCCTCTCCGCTTCATGACTGAAGTGGATTTAATGGGTGAAATCAATAAGGAATCACAGCCTTCAGCCTGTTTCATGGAAAGAGCAGGTCGCGCTAATGTGTTGTCCACCTGGTGTAGTTTTGTGTGACAGAGAGAGAGAGAAACGGAGAGAGAAAGCTCACCTGCTGCCCTGTCAACCCCACCATGCTTTAATGAGCATATCCTTTACCCTAAATGCACTTGCTATACAAATGAAATGTAGCCGAATGTGTATTTGAAATGCAATACTTGCATTCAGCTATGTTGTAGTTTGTAGTAAAGGTATTGCTTTCATTGCACAGATTGATGAGATAAAATAATACAGGGATCAATTTACTAATGTAACTGCTGTAAGATTGTATCTGTTCATCAATAATCCACACATTACGTGTAATAGAGCTTTGTCAGCTTTGCTCCAGAATATTCTGCCTTATTGCCAACAAATTTAGTCTCTAAGTTCCACTGCTACCACTGCTTGTTTGTCACGCGTCTGTCATTCATTTTTGGCCAAATCCTATTCTGGTGTGAATGGTGAACTGCAGAGTCAGAGAGAGAATTAAAATGATGTTACTGCTTAGTGACACAAATCCCCAGATTGACTGCCACCTCCTGCCACCCAGAGTTCGTTATGGTCAGCATGATATGGTCCCTCCGAGCCAATGCAAAAGTACCCCTCTTGTAGGACGGGATAACGGGACTCTTTGCACCATTTTAGAAGCAAACATTGCTGCTTTGGTGACATGAACTTCCAATGCATCTACAAACAGTAATATATGAAGAGTCAACCCCGGGGAGGAAAAAAAAAGAGCTGTAGGATTTTATTTAATCATTGAAAAAGAGCATGCAGGGCTTGAATTTTTCATCGCGAGTTTGATGAAATTCTAGGCCACGACTGGATGTTTAATCTACCATCAGCAGCCATCAGCTGAGACATTTTTCTGCTAATCAGGAGGAAAACCTAAACCAGCTGCTCCGCTGCTAGAACAGATTGTCTCAAAGACCTGCAAGACATTTCCACAAAGTACTCTGGGGACCGCTGCTGAGGACTCTCGCAGCTCGGCTATTGGCGAGTAGGATTTCAGAGCAACTTCAGTTAGTCTCCCATCCGCCGCCGCTCTCCACTTCGTCTAAACGTCACGCGCCTGCAATGTTTAAAGCATGGCAGATGAAGGAGCCGCCGTAGAAACCTTCCGACATAATCGCTGCTCTCTGTCTCTTCCCCAATCCTCCCTGGTGTGCATCAAGGCATCAAGACATGACTCTTAATGCTCCTCGGAGGAATCTACAGTGAGCGGCTGTGCTCATAAATAAAGATGTCAGGGCTGACAGTGTGGTGGCTGGGAATGAGCAGCTTACAGCGTAAATGCATTAAACTGGTATAGAGGACACAATCCACATGCTCCCACGGCTCTGGGGGAATGCAAATGCAACATTCATGGCATCCTTGAGAGCAATGGCCCCATCGATTCAAGTCGGTTGCCCACAAATTGAAGCTGATGGGGTGGAAAGTGGGTGTGTTCCACGTCCCCGCTCTTAACTGCATTTGAAGCTATCAGTGCCCGTGCAAAGCAGTTAATCCCTCATATTAAACTGGGCATTTTGCTAAAGCTCCTCCATTCTCCACACACCTGATCACACATCACGCGGCAACGTTACCAGAGAAAAGAAAATGAGCCAGCGTTAGCTCACATAGGTTGAACGTTTCAAGATTTATGTCTCTATTGCCCAACATCATGTATGACTCAGACTCTCTCTCTCTCTCTCTCCCTCTCTCTCTCGCTCTCTCTCATACTGTAGAAACAGTCACACTAAATATAGGTTCTATTATAATGTCCCCATGTGCCTTAAATGCCAATGTTTAGAATAGTAGTACTGCAAATGAGACATAGTTTGTTTTACTCCTCCTGTCACAGTTCTTGAAAAGCGCTGTCAGGATTTGAGGAAGCCTGGTGACATCAGGAGCAACAAAGCTTTTGCTCTTTGCGCCGCAAAGGCGAAAAGTTAAGCTCCTTATGCGTATGCTTGGAAATTAAAAGTAGCGGCACAATGGGGGCCATTGGAGCAGAGTAAAGGCCTTTATCACAAGGGCATATGCTTTTATTTTTGTGTTATCTTGTATCTGAACAACCAAAAAAAGCGAGAGACGATATCACACATGCCGTCTTCTCCCAAAGACGATGCATAATCAATGGGACAAATGCTTTCCCTTGATGGCTTTGTAAAACTATCCTATTCCACGGGGTGTAATAATACTTTGTAACTGAATGAGTCTTAACAAAAGGAAGCTGACACCGCGCAGCGCAGGGAAGTTAAATGGATAATGACTACATAACAGCGGCAGCTTAGCTAACCGTGCTGAATGATCTGGGCCATGTGGTATGCGTGGGTGCAGGGTTTCATAGGTGACTCCCCGCCGAGGTGACTGAAGGGCCTTCTACCCCTGCTGCGGGTTTGGTAGCAGGGGAGCGGGCGGACAGGGGACGCGGAGCGCCTACAGCACAAGGTGTGCTGCTGGAGACTTGGATGGCATGCTCTCTAACAGAGCACATCCATTTTTCATCATTTCCAGCCCTCTTTGGTTTCTCACGGTATGCAGTGAAACACATCCACAGCTTTCCCTCATCGGGTTTGTATCAGGCGTTTACTCGTGAGGTCAGCCAGTGCAAATTAAACTCACAAAAAATATAAGCAGATCAGGTTAAATATGACATCAGGTCGCAGCACAAGCACGCCTTTCCATCTTTTCACTATGGGAATTCAGATCGTATACTCGAAATGAACTCTAAACGAAATGAGAATGAACATCATTCATTCTACAAAGCGGTGGCTTGCTAGCACAGCCGTCCGTAATTAGGATGTGAAACAAACTTTATTAGTATTGAGGAGGAGCAGATGGAGCTTTGAACACCACAACAATACAAGCCTCGCTTTGCCTATGATAGGAATTGTTATCCGTGGGCTATTTTCATCTCATGGGATGCTTCAACTGGAGGAGGTAATCTAATAGTCCTCTCCAAACCATCTGTTTTTTTGCTCATAATCACTTACTGTACGCTAATAAGATATTTTAGCATCCATCGCATTAAATCCGTCTGGCAACATTGGTGCTGACTTAAATAGAATGATCATGGCGCACAATATCCCAACTTGATAACTGGAAGTACAAGTGAAATAGAGCTGGAGCTGCTAGTTATCCCTGATGGCTTTGGAGACACTGATTGAAGATGAAATTAGGCCAGGCTGTGGAGCTTGCAGCAGTCGCGCTTAGGCAAGATATCGCCACAAGGCCAAAAGACTCTAAACAAAGGGTTAGCTTGCATGTCCTCTTCCTACATGCCCCAGTCCCGATTGGCTATGCCCCAGTGAAGTTACGTATTGGCTTAAGCAAAATAGCCCTAAACAACGAACATGTCAGATTTCATTAGACAAGACTACTACCAGGCAGTATTCTAAGGCTGTACTCTTTAAAAGCTGTAGTTGTGGATAGTGCACTTGTAGCTACAAAAACAAAGTGCTCAATGATATATGTTTGAAGCCCCAAGACATCAAAATCAAATAAAATAGTAAAACATAACTTGTCTTTTTAAATTATGATACAAAAGGTCAAGAGATAATAATACATTTTATATATATATTGCTGTTTTTAAGACAATTTACTGTACAATTTGAATGCGATTCCTGCTTGATCTGTGAGTCATTATAACACGTTGCCTAAAGGGTCGCTTGATTAAGCAGCAATGTTTTAATAATTGATGGTGGAAATAGACTCTACTGTAATGAAATTTCCATCATGAAAAGGGAGCTAGTCTTAATACGACGTTCATTCTTTCCCACAGGTGTAAATAATGTTGCTTAGCTAGCGGGGGGAAACTGTACGCCGTTATTGCTCTTTTATTGATACAAAAAAAGAGAGAACAGAAAGGCTGGCACTTTCCGGTGGCTTCCATACACCATGGCTCATTTGCGTTAGTCGGTGCCAGACTTTCACCATGTCAAATGCAAAGGGAAGGGAGATGGAGGAGGAGGAGGGAGGTATGTGAGTGTGTGTGTGTGTGTGTGTGTGTGTGTGTGTGTGTGTGTGTGTGTGTGTGTAGGGGGGGGGTTTGGACTAAAGATAGTTATCCTGCTAGGGGAAAGCAGCATATAGAGCATGTGTCTAGACCTGGAAAAAAAATGACACAGGCAGTGAGACTCCAAACTATGAAGGACAATGACGGCAGATATAAAAGCAGTGATGCACATTATCAACCTTATTGCATCCTCCTGTCCGTCCCCGTCATATGAACGTGTGAGCACGAGTTGAAAATGCACTGCTATCACATCAACTCAGTGGTAAAAAAATAAATAAATAAGTGCATTCCTAGCTGACGCTTTATATCCCCCATGCACGTTATTTTCATCATGTCTCTGCGGTGGGTGTGCAGGTTTTTTTGTGTGTCTGACCACCAACATATGTTTTTGAATTACGGAGCGTGATACTCATACACAAACTGGCTTTGCTCTATGGACCATCAAAATGTATGTTTGATTAATGCATTTCATGTTTGTTTTAAGTGTATTTCCCAAAGGCTTTTCCAATTTTGGAACTATCACCTACATTTTATCAAACTGGCTTAAAATGCTACAGGAAGAGGCCCAGTCAGGTATGCAATATACCATTAACCAATGACTTTGAGAAAGGCCGAACATAAAACTGGCCGACCTCCACAAAGAGTTTGTCCATTGTGACACTTAGCACATAGAGGATGGATATTTGTTAAGCCCAGGTAAGGAGCCATGTCTGCCCAGGCAGTTTAACGCCAATCAGCGGTTACATCTTTTAATCTGGTGAACTCAAAATGAATATGGTGCACATGCTCTAGGGCTAAGTATGAGTATGAGTCCCAATTTAAAGTGTGGTATTGATTGTAGCGTGTGGGTGTGGCCTATCACCCAATGTAAGTAACTCAGTTTGGGTTTGGGCTATCGTTGTAAACCTCAGTATACATGTCAGCACCTCTATTTTGAACATTTTTTG
Organism: Monocentris japonica; assembly: GCA_900323365.1. Taxonomy (NCBI): domain Eukaryota; kingdom Metazoa; phylum Chordata; class Actinopteri; order Trachichthyiformes; family Monocentridae; genus Monocentris; species Monocentris japonica. The sequence continues at coordinate 28,486 of OOFE01012733.1, read as the reverse complement.
TGCATGCTCAAAATAGAGGTGCTGACATGTATACCGAGGTTTAGAGTGATAGCCCAAACCCAAACTGAGTTACATGCATTTTCTAGCTGCTTGAAGATTCAAAAAGTAGATCATCTTCCTAAAAAATGTATTTAGTTAATGTTCAAAATCAGCATGGGGTTCACATATTTTTCCGCACCACCATACGTAAAGACTACTGAAACGAACTGCACAGTTGTATTCGATCAGCGTCAGCGGCTGGCTTTCCCAACAATCCCTGCAAGGTCACGAATGGTTCTGCTGATCGCGTGGCCACAACCTCGCCACTGATTTAGGGTCTCGTTCTCAAACAGCTCTTCTTGTTTGCAAGGACAAGTGAGCATAGCTTGCACAATAACAAAGAACGTAGAGGTCAGATAGGCAATGTTCAAATTTATAATGGCCCAAATTCTGCTGAGTTAGCACAGCCGTTATAAAATTGGGAAGGCTTTCCTTTCATCCATGTTGGTAGAGGTGACATTCAGCAGGAGACCAGATGAGAAGGGACCCCTCATGGCTTAGCCTTTAAGCGTGGTATTGTTTTTCCATCTGTTAAGGTAAATTCCAGCCCAGAATTTTTTTTTTTTGCCGAATTCATGATTTTGGCAGGAAACAACCCCCTTGTTCCCCTGTTGTTCCCGTTGCTGCTCTATGCACTGTACAGTATGGCGACAGGGTGTTATTCACTGATTCTAACATTCGCAATGTTCAAATGCACTTTATTTTTCAGATTGATGATTTTTAACAGCTTTTGCTTTATATTTCTCATGCAGCACTTTCATTTCCATCTACATTCTGGTTTGCCTCACTGTCACCTGATAATCTAATTATGTCATCACTGTAACTCTTTGCACAACGTTAGGTGGTTATAAGACACAGGATGTACTAATGTACTGATGTACTGTATGTACTGACTCAACAATTCTGCAAAGAAAAAGATGTTTAAGGAGATGAATAGCGGTCATTACTGCATGTAATTGCAGGGAAGCCTGAATGCTGTAAGCACAAAAACAATTAATATTTAATTCAGATGCTTTTTTCTTTATCCAGATAACTTCAAAAACAATTAATATTTAATTCCTTATTGTTCTGTTCAGAGGACTTTAAAAAAAAAAGACCTGACGACAAGCAAAACTGATCAGGCGTATGCACCTGAGCAATGGAGCATCTGTTCCCCCACATATTAATTTAGGAGGGGCAAAGTTGAATTTTCACACACATTTTTTGGGATTCTGCATATAGACAACTTGTGTCCTCTCTTCTGCTTTTAAGCTGGAGCAATGATTGACAGCTCAAGGGTGTTGCCATGTCTTGCTAACTTGGCTGGAATTTGGATGCACAAGGCTAAAAACCTCACAAATTAAACATTAACCATAGCTTGTTTATTTTGTCTTTTTGCATTCAGCCATAGAAAAATGGCTGAATGCATATTTTAGTGTCTCCTCATATCATCACACACTAATATAAGCGCGCTCAGTAGAAAGGGGAGAGTCATGCATTTTTGCCAATGTCTTATTTATACTTAACACATTCTAAAAATGGGAATTGCATCCTGCATCCTTTGCAGCCTATAATGTGCAGTCTTGGAATAGAATATGGGGCACATAGTGATCCCATCATGGCAATATGAGGGGTCATGGAAAGGTGAAGAACATGGCTGTTTTGTGTGGGGCTGAGCACAGTACACTTTCAATAATAACCGGGGCCCCTTATGTACTTTATGTACCTCAACAAAAGAGACCACCAGGCCTTCATTAGAGACAGGCCATTATTTACTTTTGGCAGATCCTCAGTACCCGGTATGCCTAAAAGTGATAGAAATTTACCGCTATTCTGTAAACGATTGTGCGGCTTCAATTACCTTTTTAGGACTACAGCCTGAAAACATTACTGGTGTACACAACTGATGTAGTACTGCCATTCGTAACTCGCGTAGTAAGTGAAATCTCTCGTTCATTCACAACATCTTGGCACTAGTGGTGGTATTTCAAGAATGTTTTTGCAGGCGCCGTGAAGGCAAGATCCAACACAGAGGCCGCCGTCTTCCCTAAACTATTAATTTAAATGGACATCACTCCACAACATTAAAAGCCTTAGCATTTCCTTTTTTTATTCTGGCCTTTATTGTGAAATAAATAAATAAATAATGCTCTCTCTCTTTCACTAATGCATTATTAGGCTGCACCAAATTCTAGCCTACATTAATGTAGTCTTTATGCAGTAATTTGACACTGTTTTAAGCATATCCCAGGCAGAAAGTGTTCATTATGAGCCTGAAAATGTAGAAAACATTTTTCCTCACCAGGTGAAAACAATTGACCTGTAACGATCAGCTAGGTCCACACAGCAGCCTGCATCCACAATGCAGCCCAACCGTCACGGCTCTACCGAAACGGCAGCCTTACACAGAGTTTTACACCTCAAGCAGGTTGGTCACCCTCAACCCTCAATGATGAAACAATAATATCCAAGCACTGACTTCCGAGGCATGAAATCCTATTAACTATTATATCTTATAAGTGGGAACCTGGCAGGGAAAGGCTAGTCATCGCTCTCTCCTCAAACACGTTTCAATCAGTCAATCATTTTTGGCAGCTGGGAACAAAAACTAGCCTAGCACAATGTTATATGTTTTGCTACTTCCTGTCCAGTCCACGCATATGATTTGATGCATATGTTGGAGAAAAGTGAACGTATGAATCAGGCAAAAGCGGGAGTCACTCTCCCTGATGACGAGATTGATGATGAAGATGAGGATGACGACAACAAAGTGTTGAATGATGGAGGGCAGCAAGGTGGAGGAGACAGGCAGGATGGACTGGACGCCAGGCAGAGGCTAATTGACAACTAACATTCATTGTTGAAAAGTGACCTTGGTTACCTCAGTTTTGTTAGATCAATTTGATTTATTAAAATTGTTCACTGTCTAAATGAAATGTGCATTGTCTTTTTGGGATAGCCAGCCTTTTCTATACGGAGGTGATAAAAATCAATCCATTTTGAAACAAGGGGTTTATATATGTTAGTATGTTTGCGGATCATGTTTTGTGGTCATCTAAATTTTACACCATCATCCCCAAAAAATGCATTTTGAAATTTTCACAGCACAGCAAAATGTACAAAAACATCCTTTTGCATGGCACTGTATAACCCTCTGCCTTGAATAAAGTAGAACACATGTTCTAGTTTAACAGAATCTGACTACACTTCAGTTGGACAAAAGCACATGTTAGTTGTTGAGCTGAAAAGAAGAGGGATACTCAATTATATTGGGTCATTTGTAATGGCAACCTTGGTCTTAATTTCTTCTTTAATTCAAGTTGTCTTTTCTCCAAATCAATCAGTTGTTCACTGCAATGGCAGAAGTTGCCCTTGGTGGAGAGGGTGGATGTGGGGAGGAGTCTCTGGTTCTTCAAGATGTTGCAGGAGACCAGGGCTCAGTTTGGTCAGTGGGAGGTGGTGTGTGGGAAGGAACCCCCCGCCACCATCTACCCCTTCTGGGATACTGTCCACAACTGTTGGCCCAAGTATTGCTAAAGCCATGAGTCAGAGTTGATTCTTTCTCAGTCTTCTTTCTCTCCTGACTTTCTTTCGACGAGACCTCCAAAATCTGACCATCTGTCTTCCTCACTTCCTTCCAAACCCTTGGATACCTACTACTTGCAGTCATTTTCTTGGCAATTTTCTTTCCATTCACCTTGTTTTTGGTTATTTGTGGTGCTCCCCTTTATGTGGACAATAGTATGTCTCATTTCCTCTGTACTGTTAGATCTGCAAGCAATGAGGTTCAGTGATGTTGGAGAAGATACAATTTGTTGACAATTGTAATTCCACATTTTAAATCAAGAGTCCATTGAATGACGAATCATTTGGCTCATGCTGCACCACACAGCAGTAGCCTATAATATCATTAGGAGGCTAAAGCGTCTCTGCCCTATGGGCTACAAGTGATACATTAAATCAGAGTGTAATATGTTTTATTTGAGCATTTAAATACATGTGTAGCCTAACCTACATTCAAAACCAACTCTGTCATGTAACGACTAACAAACTGGATCAAAGCTGTATAGTGAACCAAGCACAGTTAATGAATTTCAAAGTTTTTGTGCCACTGCCTGTATCCATGGCAACGAGATGAACATGCCAGCGTGTTCCACTACATGCAACGTCTCTTTTTGGAAATATATTTTGTGACATATTAGTCATTTTAATGATATTTTAGGCTAAATATTGTATAAATATTGGGGAATGGCCCTTGTTCCCACAGACACTCAGCACTCTCCGGTTATTGTTAGAGATCTGGACACTACACTGGTCTCTCCTGACCGAGAAAAGGATGACTAAAGACTAAAATGATTTGTATTCTAACAAGAGGAGGGGTGTTTTTCATTAAGTAGATTTATTTTAAATTGAAAAATGAGCTTATGTTTCTTTATATTCTTGTTTTTTGGGCCTGAGGCAGTAAGATCTGACTGATATACTCAGAAACCCTGTACCCAAAAATGTATTGAACACATCATAAAATGTAATTATTTTGGGATGCTTAAGAATAGATGGCCCTTGAAAGGTACAGCTTTCTCATTTACCACTGCCAACTAATAATCGTTCCTGGTAATTTCTATTATTGACTCTCACCCATTTTTTCTTTCACACTCAAAAATGAGCATGCCATTTAGCCAGCTGGACGCCGCTGCCTCAAAAAAAAAAAGTTTATAAAAGTTTCCTTTTATAGAAAATGGTGTGGAATTACTAGGAAGTGGGTTTTATGAAACAGAATTTTCTGGGGAAGAACACACTGTAACCACTGTAACCTATGACATTAAACAATGTGGGTGTGCAGTGTCTACCCTTGGTTCTATTGTTGACATGTATACACTAGTGGGTACCATAGTATTTAATCCCATCACATGATGCTGATGAAATGTTAAATTGTACCCATAACCTCAAATTCTGCATTTCGATATATTTCTTTTTAGCGTTCCATCTTAAATCAGTACTCGTCGCTGGTCACAAATCAGGATCACTTCTTGGGCTTTTGATGTATAAATCCCTCCAATAGAATCCTGGCAGGTTGAGGCAGACCAAGCCTGTTATATTTAGTCAGACAGCAAGCCTACTGCTAATGAATGCTGCTGGCAGGGTGTCTGTGAGCCCTGAGGAGATTACTGTGAACACTGGTAATGTGTGTCCTCTGTGAGTTTGTAGGGAGAAACACAACAGCCCAGTCAGACATACATACAGAGAGGCAATAGACAGAAAGACAGGCAGAGCTTTAGGTGGATGGAGTGGGGATCTTATTGTATTCTACTTCATTTATTTGTACATACATTGAAAACAATAGCAAACATTATCAAAATGAAAAACAAGGAATTGTGCAAGAGAAGAAGCCAAATGCTTTTTGAGAAAGAAATCAAACACCAAATTATTGTAACTTTTTATCAATTCAAAGGATTTTGTTTTTAGACTAGAATTAAGCGCCAAAGTGCAGGCAAAATGGGATTTAAAACTCTAAAGTCCTAAACAAGCTTGGTATTTGTGCAACAGTTTGGAATAGTCAGTAAGCTGTCCTTTAGGTAAACAAAAGGAAATTGAAATAACACAAAACAAGCTTTGTTGAGGATGTAGAAATCCTCCATAAGATACATTTCCCTTGCTTTTACAGTCACCTAAAGTACTGGGTATTTACCAGGTAAATACTTGGTAAGAATAGAAAACTAACTACAGCTGTAACTAAGTAGTTAAATACTTAGAAATCACAGTTGAATTACTTCAATTCTCTATTTCAAGGAACAATCTCGTATGTGCTGAAGGCTTTTAATGGTGCACCTTCTGGGAATTAAGGCTTTTATTTTACCTTTAATTAGCTTCTCTTTCATCCTAATTGTTCATGGCTCTACCCACTTGGAAAGACCATAGAAATTATGAAATTGTTTCTATGTAAGTCATGCTTGAAAGTTTGTGAACCGTGGACAAATAAAATGGAGCCCAAATGACTTTCTAACCTTCCCCAGACTGAAGTTCTCTAACTCCTCTCTTCCTGAGCTCCTCTCAGGTCTTCTTAGATCACAGCATAGTTTTTCTTTCACCTGCATGGTAACACCAAACTGACCATGTTTCTCACCTGTATTTATGGGAGTGTCACACAAACTCCTCCCCAAAGATCTGACCTTTGATTGGTTAACTTCATACCCAATTATTTACCACCTGATTCTACTTACCTACTTGATTTAACTGACGCAAGAGGAAGTTCACTTATTTTTGCGTCTGCACTAATTCCCTTTAAACTATTTTCTTTTTACAGTTATAGATACATTCAGAAAAGGCCAATTTTGATTTAATAAGGATGGTAAGAACTTCCTGCGAAATTTCTATCATTTCACAAGGGGTTCACAAACTTTCAATCATGAGTGATGAACAAACTGAGGAATTGATTGACAAATAGACAGATTGATGGTAAAAAAGGGAAAATAAATGTCTTACTGTGTCTAAAAGAGAATTGTCTCATTGGTTTGCCTCTTTGGTACCTTTGAAAAAAGAGTGTAACACATCTGGATGCCCGCCTACTTCCCTACCTTCTCTAAAACCATTTGATGACAGATTTTTGTTACTGCGTGGGGTCTTAGTGTCTACCAGCCAATCGCAATTCTCCAAGTTGGCCGTAATCTGACCTGCCTGTTCGTTCTATTCTGCTAAACCCTGGTTTCTGTTCTTGCCTCATGTCTATCCAACCTCTGCAAGCCATTTCCATTTTCTGCTCTCTTTTGCACACCAACACATACACACAGACCCACGCGCATGCATGCAAGCACACGTGCACAGACACACACGCAGTCACCATGTTTAACCCGTGGGCTTACTTCTTTTATCTCGAAATGGGTACCACTTCAGATATTCTGACATGACCAGGCGTTGACCTTTAAATCACATCAGCTTCACTTCTTTTCCAAACATCCATTATGTGCAAATCACAAGAGGTGTTAGTCATGTTGTACTTCAATGCAATAAATGTTTCTGAAAAATGTCCACTACAACTACGAGCCCCATTGTGATAGTAGTTTCGTTTTGGTGTTTTGGGTATTTCTATAGGCTGAAAAAAAGTCAACCTGGGGCTTGTTGCTTCTTTTAGAGACATTTCAGGCGGCAGTCATAAATAAGATTACAAGCTGAAGGATGAGCGTTTGTTTCTCTTTCAGGGTCGGACTTTCAGTGCAACATTCACGTAATCCCAGTGAAGAACGAGGATGGTGTGGTGATGATGTTCATCCTAAATTTTGATTGCATCCTGGAGGAAGGAAGTGATGACTCCACAGAAAAGATAAACCACACATCGCCTACAAAGTCCGATCAAAGTGAGTACTCTGGACACAGTAATACTTAATACTACGCCATATATACTTAATATATATACTTCCCTCCAATGGACTTCCGTTTCCCTGCCCTCCACGAAATGTGTGCCAGGATAGGCTCCAGCCCCTTGATGATGTCAAGATGTTGGCATGTATTATAGGTCTAATCTTTTATCACTTCAGATCATCGTTTGGCAATGTTTTCTCATTATTTAGACATGTTGTGGCCAATTTGTGCTCTTTGAGTTGCAAGATATCTGAAAATTGGAAACCCAAAAAACCCAAAATTTCTCTTCTGCTGTCTGAAGACAGCAGATGTGCTTTTGTCACATTTCTCTTAGTTTCTTCAATTGAGGCTTGTGCCTGTTTTGTTGGGATTGGGAATATTCATCCAAATTCTCCCTACATCTGGTAGACAGTAATTCAGTGAGCACAAGAGATTCAGATGCAGCTCCCTGTGATGCCCAGTGCAATTTCCAAACATGTTGCCAGATTCTGATTTCCCAACAAAACTTGAGCATTATTTGGTCTGGCTGGGAAATGGACTGTTTCTATAACCTGGTAACCATTACTCAAAAGCAGTTCACTCTGTATCACTATGTCTCTTTTATGACTTTTGGGAGAATAGCATATACTTCACATTCTTTGTTTTGATTAGTTTGAGCCCCGCGTCTGTCAGGAGGTGTGAATGTCAACGTGACGTTCCTGCTCCTTCCTGATTGGATGTACTCAGCATCTCGTCTCACTGAGCGAAGCACAGCTATCCCCTTCACTCAGCATGGATTCCTCCAAGGCACTGCCATTCTGCTTGTACTGGAGTGTGTGCCTGGGTGTGTACAAGTGGGTTTGTGGCAAGCGTGTGTGTGTGTGTGTGTGTGTGTGTGTGTCGCTAGCATTACTAATCAGAGATGATTGCTTGTGTCCATGATTCAGTGAGGGGACCTGTGGCTAGATGGGGCAGATGAACATAGGATGTGACTGAGCAGTACACTGAGTCCTAACCGTGCACACATCACACTTCAAGTATAACCTTATCATTGTCTTTTGCACATGAGGAAGGAACAGCCCTTAGATAACACTACGGTACAAAGTGCCAGTTTACTAGGATTCAACCGATGTGGGTTTTTGACAACTAGTACCGATACCAATATTTTTCTATTGAAGCTGCTGATATTTTATATTTTAAATTTGATTATTTTCATGCCAAACAATTACCAGCGTCTTGTATGGAATTACAAATGTTCCTGTCAGGGCGGAAAAGCCTCCGAAACAGCATTTAAACCATCATGCCAAACTAAAAACTCTCCACTGAAACCAAGACAAATTAAATTCATTCACCTTTAAGACTGGATCACCCACCTGACCTATTCAATGGCAGGGAAACTCTGGGATACATTACTGCCTTTAAATGAATTATTAATGTGTAAAACACATAATTGAACAATGAAATGAATAAATAAAAAGTGCTCAGAAAACAAAATTCCATTGCAGGTTTACTTGTTTACTTGGTCAGGGAGGAACCGTCACTGGCTGGCTGACAGGCAGTATTTAATAAAAGGCTTGATATATCGGCAAACCAATATATCGGTCTAAAATTTACTGCGCTGGCCTCATATGAAATGTTATTTTAGAGACGATAGGGGACTAATTATAATTCCACGCTGAGAGTAGGCTATAAGCCTACAGGTATCATAGCAACTAGCACAATAGAAAGAGCCTGGGAGAGAGTAATCCCTCTTTCCCTGAGCCAGCATCCAAAACACAACATGCCACCAAGGCCTGAAACCAGATACAATAGTTACAAATGACTCAGAGACATTGCTCTGCACATGGGTGCATCTTTCTGCTGTTAGTTTATGGAGAATTGAATGCATATTACGCTCATATACGCTATCAATTACTTTAATCTAGAACTTCTACTGTCAGATAGATGAACTGTTGGTAGCCAAGTAGCTTCCCGCTCATTACGCTGCCTCTCTTTGAACCATTTGATTCTAATTTCATACTGAGTTATTCCAACTGATTAATAGCTGCTGCATGGGATGCAAAATGAATGTTGTGAGAGTCAATTGCTCCTGGAGGGCTTAATGGTACAAATCAGTCAGAGCCAGCTAGCTTCCTCCTTCCTCCTATGATAGAAACTACTGCTACAGCTGCAGTGCGCTTATAGAGGGCCGACTGTTGTGTTCTCATCCGTGGTTTTCCCGAAAACTTATTAGAATCTATGGCATGGACAAATTGAAATTTTTCCCTCCCCCTAAAAGTTTGACACCTCCAAGGAGCACGGGCTCAGGCACATTCAGTAAAATGAGGATCAGCATGGATCGTGACGGATCGAGAAGCTGAATTCAGAGTACCTACAGCAAACACTGTCGTGTACAATGGTAACATAGTATTCTTCTTCATTGAGGCACCTTACAATTTGGTGTTTAGTCCCAAATTGGCCAGTTAGGAGCACCTCTTGGCATGAGAGGTTTCATCAATATGGCCCCTTAAGCCTCATAATGATCTTCATTGATCTTTAATGTCATTTTGCCACAGATTATTGAAGAGTTTATCAGTCAATTAGTCCATTTGTGATCCTTGGTATTACAGTGCTTTATATTTTACACTATAAGGATGATCTATGTATTCCTTGAGCAGCTCTATAGCAAATTGCATCTTATTGGGTTGAGCCAGACTTTCCCATACTAAAATATCTCACACCAGTATGAAGTGAGCTTAGAGCCAGTCTAGATGATCCTTAGTAAAGATCACTCTGTCTATACAGAGTGATCAGCCCAGGACATCATCAAGTTCCCGTCCAGGAAACTTGTTGAGTGTCACGACTCCCATTGTAAGCCCCGGTTGTTGTAACATCAGCACACGTGGGCCACGGAATGGAAACAGATGGCGATGACACGAAGGGTGCTGAAGGATGGCTGCCTCATATTTACGAGTGAGACGGGGCTCACTTTCACACCCTTTCTATTGTTAATGAGCCAAAACTACCACCCTATCCCGAGGGGCCATTAACATACGCTCCCGTGTCCACTCCGAAGATGTGACTGCGCGCCAAAATCAGGCTCGCTGTCTCAGATCAATGAAGCGGAATAAATAGACAATGCAATCTGCTGTTTTGAAAGGAGGATATGTTCCAGTACGGCCCATGCAAACCTCCCACAGTGGCTTCTTGTTCAGAGTTCAGTGCACTGCTCTTCGAAAGAGAGCATACTGTGTAAATCTCCTTTCAAACAAAATAATAGTAGAACACTATTTTTCAATTAAATAACCTGAAGCTTCAGAATACAGACTAGGAAGATTATTGCAGAGCCAAAAGTTCTCTCCTGTTCTCCCTCTATTTAATCAGGGGCACATGCAGTGCAGTATGGAAATCCAGAATAACAGGATATCATATAATCAGGGAAATCCACTGGCTGCACTGTAATGACCATTGCATTTGCCGAAATGGGTCTGAATCACTGTGATTTGAGTATGCATCAATCCCTACTGAATGAGCAAATGTCATTTTCCACTTTTCTATTTCTGGCTGACGAAAGCTGCTTTTATCCAACTCTGAATTCCATTGTCTCGTATGTAAGAAAATTGGTGGTTACCTTTTTGTTGTTTATTTGTATTTTCTCTATGCTGCACAGTGACTAATAAAAAATGACTGACCCCATAAGTCTTCTTGATGTTTAGGACGGAGTAAATTCTTCAGATTCCGCCAGGCCGCTTTGAGCCTCATGGGTACCAGCAAGCAGTCTCTTCCGCAAGAGGACCCAGATGCTGTGATGGTGGACTCGCCCAAAGAGAATGAGGACTCTGTGCCCCTGAAGAGCTTCCCCTCACCCACCAAGGGCAGCTGCAGCCCCACCGAGGCCAATGACACGCATGCCCTCATTGGCTCCAGCCACCACTCTTCCCAGGCCAGCGTGGGTCCAGAGCTGCTCAACCACTCATCCCCTAAACACCCCTGGGAGAAGCTGCACCAGACAGAGCAGCACCAGTCCTCTACCTCCCTGTCGAACACCTTCCCCAGAGGCAGCATCAGCAGCATGAGGCGGGCCTCTTCTGTCCACGACATTGAGGGCTTTAGCTCCAATTCCAAAAGCCTATTCAGGGACCGCCACGCAAGTGAAGGTATGATGGCATCCTCTATAAGTACTCCTGAAACCAAATTACTCAGTTAATGATTCAGAGACAGAACTTTTGTTTTCTTAACTTTACTCTTCATATTCCCCTTTCTTCTGTATATTTATTACAAACTGAATGCAATCTGCAGTGCCATTATCTGCATCCACCGTGTCGTTTCTCCTTTATCTGTTCTGACCACAAAATGCTGCTTTTAGACAATGGTCTCCATATCAGAGGTAACAATGTCTTCTCTTTCAGCACTTTGAAGCATGACTTTCAAGCAAGGCAATCAGTACAAATGCTCATCAGAGAGCCACTTTTGGTGGAGCAGGTTGAGTGGGCCTTCTGCCTTTAATAACATGTTATGATTGTATAGTCGGTCCGATGCGGTGATTTTGTCGTGTCAGCAGTCTTAAAAAAATCCTATAATGTGTGCATATGCAGAAAGGAAAGCTTGCTGCCTGCACTCATCAGCTGCTTATCAAAAACATTGCTTTTAGATATACCTGCATGAACAAATTGCATTGGAATGGACAAAATACATCTAAATGCCTCTACTGGCCATAATGAGAACGTATTAACCATTATCATCATTGTAGAGTATGATGACTTGGGGTATTGCAAAAGCCTTTTCCTCCTCCCATTAGCAGCATTAACATTTATAAAATACATTCTACTAACATTAAGAAACCGATTAAATCCATAATTTTCTTTAAAAAACATTCAAATTATAACTACTTCATTTCTGCTCCATAAACTGATTTCATACTACATTCGCACCATGCCGGCAACGTTTTTGAAATCAAGATCAACGACCAATCCTACAGAATGCAGCGCGGTTTACAAAGGGAACTGTTATCCTACAGTGTTATTGCTCCTCACCCACCAGGCCCTTTTAATCACCTGAAGTCCAGTGTGCTTGGCTCTACCTCTGACTCGAACATCAACAAGTACAGCACCATCAACAAGATCCCCCTGATTGCACTCAACTTCTCGGAGGGGAATGATAAGAAGACTCATTCTCCACCGACGTCCGAGAAAACCATCATAGCACCGAAAGTCAAAGAGAGAACTCACAACGTCACGGAAAAGGTCACACAGGTGAGCCAATAAAAACCCCTTGACTTGAAAATGAAGCATGTACTGTAGCTTTTGGGACTTACTGAGCCATTGCCCCCGTGTTATTTCTAGGGGGTAATGTTAAAATATACACTCATCATTGCTTGTTTGGCTAAACTGAATGAATCTGTTACTCACATTGAAATGTTTTATATTGATTAGACGTAACAAGAAAAGGCCTGTTTTTGCGAGTTTTTCTTGCTCTGTGTTTTTTGATCCGTCGAAGAGAAAGTCACTCTTTTCGCTTGCCTCCATCCACATGCATGTCAAAGTCCAGGGTCAGTTACTAAAGTTACTCAGTTACTCAAGTCCAGGGTCATTTACTAAAGACTACCGCTCCTGAACATGGTAGGGATTCGGTGTCAGCATGGTGGATGCTAATCGCAGGGCTTAAACCCAGACCTTCTGGCTGAAGGACACCCTGTTCTCTATGCCACCGTGCTACGTAGCTGATACCAACTACTAGTTCAAATAAACATACTTTGTTTTTAGGCTAAATTGAATTATTCAGACACGTAGTCAAAGTCGGTGAATGGAAATACCCATCCGCTGCAAATCACCTCACCTTTACAGCCAAACAGTGCTGTCAGTATCCTCTAAAGCAATGTCAATAACAAAACAAGCACGGGAGGAGGCCAGAAAGCTTATACTTCAACTTCTTTCAACAACATGAGTCATCTTGACAGCAGTAATCCAGCCAAAGGATAAAGCTCTCATTCATAAATGAAGACCCACCATCATCATAATTAAATGCTCTGCCTCCCTGCTAACTGACAGTAGTTTGGAGACCCACTGAGATGTGAACATTGCATTACACTTCCTGACTGCTAGCACAGTGGAATCTATAATTCATAGAGTGGCGATAGAGGAATGTGCTGAAATAACAGAAAACAAAGACCCTCTGACCTTATCTTCTCTCCTGCACCGTTTCCCACCATAAGGGAGCCTTCGCTTTGTCTGCCACAACTTATTAAGCCAAAAGACATGAATGCTTAGCCTCCCTGAGCACACTGAGTAGTCACAGTTCGTTCATATGGAGAAACTAAAATAAATGTTTGCTTGGCAACACATCTTTATTGAACATCTGTAGGCATCAGGGCTGTTACTTTTGAGCAGAGAGCTGATTATGCAACCTAAAAGTGCATTCACTTCCACCGAGGGTACAGAATCCTTGCAGATGCAATCACATTACTCATGGTGCCAGGACATGGGCAATCTCCCTGTCTGTCATATTGGAGAGGAGGCTTTGTCCTAATACTGTTTGACCGCGAAGCACTGACTTTCTGGTTTGCTAAATCGCAGTTGCTGTCGAGCCCTTGAGCAGGATACATTACCTGGAGAGCTTGAGCAATAACCAGCTCAAAATCAACGAATACAAGTGATGGCACGTAAATGTTTCATATTATCAATAGTCTGAGGCAACTTGACACTAACGGGTTAATTGCAGTGCAAATGAAGTGAAGCCTTCTGACATAATGTGATGAAAGTGGAGCAGTGCTGTCTGCAAGTCTTCACATGCAGTTTGTCCATCCCCCTCTTACCCCTTCCTCCAGGTACTGTCACTAGGAGCTGATGTGCTGCCAGAGTACAAACTCCAAACGTCCCGCATTGACAAGTTCACCATCCTCCACTACAGCCCCTTTAAAGCCGTGTGGGACTGGCTGATCCTGCTGCTGGTCATCTACACAGCAATCCTCACTCCCTACTCGGCTGCTTTTCTTCTCAATGACCGAGAGGAGCAGAAGAGGCGTGAATGCGGATACTCCTGCAGCCCTCTTAATGTAGTGGATTTAATGGTGGATATCATGTTCATCATTGATATCCTCATAAACTTCAGGACCACTTACGTCAACCAGAACGAAGAGGTGGTCAGCCACCCGGCCAAGATAGCGATCCATTACTTCAAAGGCTGGTTCCTTATAGACATGGTGGCGGCGATCCCCTTTGACCTCCTTATCTTTGGCTCTGGATCAGATGAGGTATGTTATCTCTAATGCATGTCTTTTCCACGTGTTTTTTCCTCTCCCGGGGAGCTTTACCGCACACCACTCCAGCCATGCTTGCACTCTTATCCATTTACTAAGTCCAGACTTGTGCCCCTGGGCCACTACTTAAAGCCTGAATCTTTCTGTCTCGGCTCTGAAAGGATTACTTTAAATTGCATGTTGTTGTGTTTTCTTTTTTTTCTGAATGGTCCTCGTTGTAGAATCCATTTACACGGATTAATGGCTTACCAAATGGCAATCAATGATGCATTTATGTGAGGAACAAGCCAACAGGGCTGTGTGCACAGCTTACATGCAGATGTGAGATGGCCATTGGTAGGCTGGCCGCCAGGCTTGCTGGCTTGTTTGTTGGTAGGATATGTCCCTTCAGGCTCTGGATACACTTCAGTGCTTTATCGTGCTTTGTAGGCACTCCATTACACCAGAAAAGCTCCTGATTATAAACCATAATCATCTTTTCCACTGAGGCTGCTGCTACTGCTGAGTCAGTGCAGTGACTGACAGCAAACCCAAGAGAAACATCCTGACATCAGTTTCCCTCACAGAATAATTCTAACATTGCTTGGAATAGTTTAGTTAATTGGAATTTATTTCAAATAAAACGCATTATTCTTCACCGTAGGGAAATCAATGCAAGCCATGACAGTGTTGACATGATTCTTATGTCAAAGATGAACTCTCCTCAGTTCTGTAAATAGGACGACATATACTGAAATCACCATGCTGATACAATTTTTGCAGCTGGTAATCAAAGCTTTCCCGTTTGGTTTATAGGTTGACCAAGCAAATCCACTCCCAACTGCACTCTGATTTAGAAAATAAAAGCAACTGAGACATCGGCAGATGGTATTCTCAAGGCTCATTTGATTTAGCGGCTGAATCAGAAGGTTTTACTCTACAAGGGCTTATGGAAACCTTTTGATTAGACCGGGCAATATATTTCAAATATATTTTAATCAATGTCTTGTTTGAGGCTTACAAATCAACATAGACTTGCAAGGCGTACTGAATGTACTGTGAGAAGCATTCATGCGAAATCGACACCATGTGGTGTTTTTGTTAATACAAATGGTGGAATAATAATAATGGAATTAATCTCAAGCTACTACACCGTGGGTATAGTGGGAAAGAAGTTGAGTGTTTTGTCCTGACTTATGCCCCCTAAAGAGTTATTATAAGAGGAAGAGTGAGAAAGTTAGAGAGAGCATGGGGAGATGTGTGTTTGTGTGTGTGAGAGAGAGAGAGACAGAGGTAAATTGCCTATAGAGGTACATTTACATTGGGATTATGCTTTCATTAGATCACAGTTTACAATGTACGCACTAGAGAGGACACATGCACTAAATATAGATTCATTATAGAAACCAGTGATCTAGAGGATGTCTCATTCGGTTACCCCACTTGTGATTCACATGACAAGCATGGCTCACTGAAGCCTTCCTTGTCCCTTTACATTAAAGCTTCCCTTTGCCACAACATACAGTTCCATGATAGATGCACTTAAATTACTGGTCATTGTACGGTGAGTCTAAAACAACAAACTGCATTGCAAAATATTCCCATCTTAACAAGTGATTTAAGTCAAAAGTCAAGAAGTCAAAATATGATGAATTCACTGGTTAAGAAGGCCATTTTTTTTTTGCAGTGCACAGACACTAACTCCACTTTCAAAGGCCATTCTGTAATTGTCAGGTAAACAAATGGCCACGCTAAGGAGGACAGGGCTAAGTGTCGCTGAAGCATTTCTTTGAAGAGACAGAACAAGCAGCTGACTCCCTGGGCCTCATTCGGTGTGTGTTACTGCCTGTTCAGTCTTCAAGAAATTAAGATTTATCTGCAGGGCGCTGATGTCTTCACTTCGGTGCTAATTTGGCCTTGACAAAGAGCCACGGGGACTTGCCAGGATAGAGTCAGAGCCTGTTGAGTTGATTGTTGAGGAAACCCATTACCTTAGTTTGGGAAATTAGGTCTAGTTTTTTGTTGTAGCTGTAGATTTGTTGCCGGCTGATAAAAACCTGTTGGCATGCATAGCTGAGGTAGATTTGCAACAAAATAAATAGACTGTTTCCTGTTGAGAGACTTACATGACAGAAAAGTACAACCTATTGGAATCAGTTATAGATTGGGGTATTGTAAAGAAGAAACAGTCTCTTCTAAGAAGTTGACATTTGTGGTTACTCAAACATGCTAACATACTATGATTGATTAAATGCCTTACTGTACGTTTTGTCTAGACCACCACTCTGATTGGCCTGTTGAAGACAGCTAGGCTCCTGCGATTGGTGCGTGTAGCCAGGAAGTTGGACCGCTACTCTGAGTATGGAGCCGCAGTCCTTATGTTGCTCATGTGCATCTTTGCCCTCATTGCTCACTGGCTAGCCTGTATATGGTACGCCATTGGCAATGTGGAGAAGCCCTACTTGGAGCACAAGATTGGCTGGCTAGACAATCTGGGCGTTTCCATAGGAAAGAGATACAACTACAGCGACCCTACCTCTGGACCCTCTATCAAGGACAAGTATGTCACCGCACTTTACTTCACCTTCAGCAGTCTGACCAGCGTGGGCTTCGGAAATGTCTCCCCCAACACCAATTCCGAGAAGATCTTCTCCATCTGCGTCATGTTGATTGGCTGTGAGTATGTCACAGCTTCTTGGTACACCGTTTATTCTCTTTCAACATTACAAACTTTATTCTATGTTTATCTATATGCACAGTACTCATGATGGTAAAAAGCCTAACCTCATTCTTGTCCTCAGTCTTACACTATGGGAAACAGCAGGAAACACACATAGTAGTCAGTAGTAAATATGACTCACCTTCATGCCTGGATTCCTGTTTGTATTCCAGCCCTCATGTATGCCAGTATCTTTGGTAACGTCTCCGCCATCATCCAGAGGTTGTACTCAGGTACGGCCCGCTACCACGCTCAAATGTTGCGGGTCAAGGAGTTCATCCGCTTCCACCAGATACCCAACCCGCTGAGGCAGAGGCTGGAGGAGTACTTCCAACACTCCTGGACCTACACCAACGGCATTGACATGAACATGGTAAGAAACAGTGATCAACATACCTAACGACTACTCTCACTGGATCGGATATTTACTAAAAATGACCTGAGCTCAATACATGATCATTACAATCTTGATGCAAAATGCTAACAAGAGCTTTCTTTCTCTGGTCTGCTTTTCACCTGGATTAACATCTCTGCATTGGTAAGAGCAGGAGGTACATATTTTGATTTGTTGCCATTCTCATGGCTTAATGTGTCACTGTTTCAGCATTGTTTAAAAAAAAAAAAAGCACAATCACCTTCATCATTATCATTACAGCATTACAGTATCGGCAGACGCATTTTATGCTTGAGTTCTGTATGCATTAGTGCCAAAATAGTCCAGGCACACTGCATCTTTCGTCTCACTGCTATACTGCATGTCTTAGGATAAAGAACACATGACAGAAATGATATCACATAAATGTTTCTTGAATGCTTGCCTTTCCTTTCCTAAAATTACAGCATTTCTAGCTGTAATTTTACATGCAATAACTATATAGCAACCCTTCTTTTTACAGTCACCTTGTATTGGGTATTAGTGTTAGGTATTTACCAGATAAATACATGCTAAGAAAAGTCAATTACCGAGTAATTACAGCCGTATTACTTTAAAAGTATTACTTAAAAGTATCACAGCTGAATGAACATAATTCTCCAGGAATGAGGCAACACTTTTAGAAACTCCTTCTCTATTACCCATTAATTCAAGGAACAATCTTGTAAGCACTGAAGCCTGATATGACCATAGCCCCAGCCTAATTGTGTCCTTTCTAGGAATTAAAGCAGCACTTTCCTATGAATTAGCTTTTCGTTCTTCGCAATTGTTCATGGCTCTGCCCACTCAGAAAAAAAAGCGTTCATTACATTTACCAGAGCGACTGTATGAAATTGTTTAAATGTTAGCTGTGGCAATTATGTGAATAATGACCTCACAGATACGTTCCCTCTAGTTTCATGGGACATTTTCTTAAATGCTGGTTACATTCATCCAGTTTTGCATCCCGTGTATTTACCTTGCAAATACACACTACATAAATTAGGGGATAAAGACAGACCTACTGGTATTGACTAGTATATGATGAGTGGTAAACTGCCTTTATGATTATGATATTGACAATTTTGACATTTTATTGGGTCATGTCTTCATGAATTCCTGAATGTTTGACACAGTTGCTAGAAACATCTGCGCGCCAATAAAGAGTTAAATAGGAGACCGACATTGAATTCTGTATTTGTGATTCATTCAATTCACTTTCTGGTCAAGAGCAGTTTGTTTTGCTACTTTCATACATTATATAACAATGAATGCATACAGTCAATTTTTTCTCTCTAGGTGGATGCATGCAAGGTTTTGACTAGATTCGGCACCCTAATGGCATCCTCCTAGGGGTGTGATGACATCAATCCAGAGACAGTCATCTTTATGTATATGCTGCATTTGGCGTATCATGAAAATCCAACATTATCATGAATCATTCAATCCCAATGTAAAAATATGATTACCTGTTTTAATTAAGAAATATTATAGTGTCTGTCTACTCGTTCACACTTTTCCGACTGTTTGTGGTGGAGACGCATGCACGTGTACCGACTGTGTGTCACTCAGTGTTTGTTTTCATGTCATTTCTTCATCTCAAGCTTAATTACAGCTTCTCATTGTAAAAGTACTTTACTCTTAAGGCAATGGGACATTTGCTACACATTGCGCAGGGCTGCACAGCTTGTTTTGGTAGAATGCTTTTCTGCACACATCTCATTCACGGATATCCAACCAATCCTCGTGTGCATCTTACTCATGGATTATCTTTGCGTCGTAGGTGTTAAAAGGCTTCCCTGAGTGCCTCCAGGCGGATATCTGCCTCCACCTCAACAGGAGTCTTCTTCAGAACTGTAAAGCATTCCACGGAGCCACCAAGGGCTGCCTGAGGGCCTTGGCCATGCGCTTCCAGACCACCCACTCCCCTCCAGGAGACACACTGGTCCATGGTGGTGACGTCCTCACTGCTCTCTACTTTCTGTCCCGTGGCTCCATCGAGATCCTGAAAGATGACATTGTGGTAGCCATCCTCGGTAAATACACTCCCTAGTTGATCATGTGTTGCTGCCATGGTGGTATAACATCCAAGAGCAATTACTTGTTTGCACCCTCATGATAAGAGTATAAGCATATTTTAATAATTCAATTTGGGGGGGGAGGGGTTCTGCTGCTCTTCAAGGTATAACTACTAAATTAAGGTTTCTCTTGAGGGATTCTTTTTCTAAGTTCCATCTAAATTGTTTTCTCTCCTGCTTCCATGTTTCCATGTAACCAACCTGTAACTAACCTTTTTTCATCCATTTTTATATCATAAGTTCCGCTGATTTTGTTTTTCCATCTGTTTTTTATCTCAATATATTGAGTTACCAACAGGTGGAAAAAGAGTATCTCATCTACTAATAGGATGTTATACTTATTTCAGCCACCAGAGGTCATGATTTGACTATATTCGAGTGGTCTTGTACGATTTATTGCGATGTCGTCACCACTCCTTAATGGTCAAATTAAGTGCATCATTGCATCAACAATAACGTTCACAATCAATTTATTAATTCCACACCTTGCACTCATTTGGCCAAGCCCAAGCCGATACTTGGCTGTTGACCTGTAACCGAGGTGCAGGCTGAACTAGCCTACTGGCCTTGCTGTCCCTAGCTTCATCAGCCCATCATCATCATCATCGCCATCCTCTGCACAACCAGCCATGCATACAGCAGAACAAACAATGGCCGTGGCACGTTCAAATTGCTATCATTCGCAAACATCTGGTTGCATAGGCTATTGGTGATTTCAAAATGTCTTTCGTAGGCCCCATTACAATAGACGCAAATTTGAAAGAGAGTGTGTGTGGTTCGTGGTATTGCTTTTTAATGAACAAGGTACAGCCGGGTTGCTCCCTGGCTGGGTTGCCGTGCTCAATCTAATGTTATTCTGGCTGAAATATTTAGTTAGAATTCAAAGCCTCAAGTTTTCACCTGTTCATAAGTCAATATATCGAGATAAAAGCAGATGAAAAAATAATAAATGGAACTTATTATTATAAATGATTCAATTATCTTTGTGAAACTTTTTCTTCTCCTTCTCTTAACTCATTATATTGAGATGTGGCCTGTAAGAAAACTTTGAAAAAGGGCCGCCCTAAAACCTTTTTCCTTCTGTCAGTCAGTCATTATAACAAGTTAAGCACAGGGGAGAAAATAATTTAGACAGAACTTTGCGAAAGGATCCCCCAAGCTAACCTTGGGACATCAGACGTTCTCAGTGACAATGGAGCAAGAGATTTCTGTCTCCGTTGCCTCAAGATACATTTCTTTTTTGTTTGACCTTTTGCCAGTGTCTGTCATCAGTATATCATCATGAATTTAAACGCCAGTGGTTTTTCTCTATTTGTTCTCAAACTCCCAAGAGCACCGCCATCCACTGAGGTGTGAACAATTCTATCAGTTACATCCCTACTGTTTAGAAGATCTCTCAGATGTGTGTTGAATATCAACACCTGGTGGAAGGTATCAGAACTAGCTACTCATTCCACTGCTTCCTGTCCATTTGGATTGTAAAAAAGATATTGTATGTAATCTCAAACTAGTTTGGCATCGTAAATTACCAATTTCCAGTTTTCAAGGCATGATTCGAAATATCTTTGGTCACATGTTGACTGCTGCATCAAGTATTTCTGTAACATTCAGTTTAGCGATATCGATATGGGAATTAGACATGTAGTTTTTCTTGATCCATTGGATTGAATGAATGGAATATTAACTTTAATTCCTACTCAATTTAGGATGCTTGATATTTGCAAACAATCAGAAATGCTACTGTATTTCCCAGCGGAGACACACCGTTCAAGCACAGAATCACTAACAGAGAAGTCAGACTTTTCTGCGGATCGATCACCATTACGAAAAACGTTCTTTTCTGTGCTGTTCGAGCTCTTCACACTTGAATGCTTTTGAAACCGCATCTAATGTTTTTCACCCGTTGTGAAAAGAACGGCGAGGTATGCTTGCCTTCCCCAGGTTCTATGGTTTAAGCGGTAGGGCCGTTCATGTGACAGATTGAGACTCTGACATTTCTATTAAGTGGTTCCATGGAAGACTGTCAACTTCAAAGAGCTCGGTGAAACGGCTGTCATAGCATTGCTCGGCCACTTTTCTATAGCACAGTATGAGTTAAAGCTGTGAAAAAAAGGATTATGGAAGACGACATTAAAAGACAGTGATGTGTTAAACAATTGTCACATTGAAATAATGTTTCATCTCTGGTATATACTGATACTGAATAAGCATTACTATTATGAGTAATAATGTTTTCCTTCACTGGTGAACCTCAACCAGGTGTTACGGGCCAAGCCTGGATTAAACTCGCCATTATTCACGAGATGAATGCTCTCCAGAGCTGCACCTGACTGAATGGGGTCTGAGCATGGCGAAAGATGCAGCATCACACAAAACCCATCCACAGGGCGGCAGGTTGGCCTAGCGGCTAGAGAGGCCGTCCCCATCACCGGAGGGTCGCTGGCTCGATCCCCGGCACCACCAGGAGGGTGCATTCTAGCTGTGAACTGATGATGAAAAAAATGACTGGTGTCACAGCTATGGTGCCCACCAACACTGCCAAAGTGCCCTTGAGCAAGGCTCTTAACCCCAAAAACTGCTCCAGGCATGCTGTGCAGTAGCTGACACCTGCACTCTGACCTGTAGTGCATGTGTGTGGAGTGATATGTTGTGTGTATCTAGTCAGGGGTGTGCAAAAAAGAATTTCATTGCACATCCTGTATGTGATGAATAAAGTTCATTTCTTCTTTCTTTCTAACAAACACAGTGGAAAAGTGATTTCAGAGATCAGCTAATTCACATTTGAAACAAATATAATGCTCCATCAGCATCATTGTGCACCAATTTGTTTCTGAAAAGCGACGATATGTGTCTGTTGTTACCTACAGTGCAGTCCCATCTGCTAATTTAAGAGGGGAGTGGTCAGTCCTCAATGCAGGAGCATTTTTCCTTTTTAAGGTTTAGGAAGAATAACAGGGTAACAGTGTAGAGATGAAACAGAATGGATGGTCTTCCTAGTGGAGTAGTATTGTTCTAGAGGTGAGGAATTAGTAAATGACCTCCTAAAACCTTGCGGGGATGGATGGTACTCTGTGTGATGCTGTCTTCTGTGTTAGAGAAGGTGTGTATGTCTCTTTCACATGAACCCCTGCACACTGTGTTGGCATTTAGTGAACCCTGGCACCAACAAAGGGCTTTTTCATGATGCCCTTCAAACCATACACCTAGCTCAAAAAAATGGACCCCCCCATTTCAACAAAGAAACATCTTTCATTCTCAAGTTTGAAACCGAGATTTTATGACTTCCTATAACTGGTTTCATTATGTGGTAGCCATTTTCTCCGCAAAAATATTCCCTTTCAAGTACACAACATGTATGCCAATCACAATCGAACCCTTTTTCTCTCAACATCAAAGTTGCTTTGAGTTGCCATTTATTGCTCAGCGTAAATAATGGATCAGAGACAGCAAGGCAACTGGCGCACAGGCCTGGGGTGAGTATCCAGCACGGAGAGAACAGACTCTGCTTTTCATAATCCACAAAAACAAATGAAGACATGTTTGCTGCCCTTTCAGCCGCAGTGAGAGGAACAGTTAGAGAAGTTCACAGTAGACATTACACAGTTGGATTTTTTCATTTCATTGCGGGTAAATTTTGCATTTGACAAGGTGCGCGGCCTGTGTGTGTGTCGTTACCAGGGAAAAATGACATCTTCGGAGAAATGATTCATCTATACGCCAAGCCGGGAAAGTCCAACGCTGACGTGCGAGCTCTGAGCTACTGCGACCTGCACACCATCCAGAGGGAAGACCTGCTGGAGGTGCTAGACATGTACCCAGAGTTCGCTGACTTCTTCTTCGCCAACCTGGAGCTTACCTTCAACCTCAGAGACGAGAACCCCAAGGTAGATAATATCCGGGTGCTATCACAGGACCTCTGCGTGTCTAATGGATGTCGTTTATCACGTGCACTTTCCCTCTCTGTCTTCTTTTATCGGTCTAGTAGGAATTCAGAATGATTTCAATGACATCCTCCAATATTTGTATTAATTCATTCATGCTAACACATTGGTGCAGGCCACTTATTCCCAAGGCAGTAGTGAAGATGGCGAGGGCACTAAGAGCAGGAGGAGGATCTCCTTCACGCCAGATCTATCTAAAGGTGAATAGAAACTGCACAGGTTCAGTGCATCATCTTCAATTGTATTCTGCGGATACTAAATTATCCTTTGTTATTGTTAAGTGAGTAGCGTTCCCCGAGGAAGGCTATTCTCTATGGAGAAGGGCATGTTCCGCTGACTCCTGTTGATTACCATTCCGCAGGGGAAAACCACAAGGAAGTGGAGGAGGACTTGGGCAGGGAGAGAGAGTCTAACTCGTGTCTAAAGAGGGGTCCGGAAGACCGCAAGAACCTGGGGACAGATGAGCGGAGGTCTCTGGGCTCGGCGGTGCTGGGTGACTCCTCGACTGAAGCCCCCGCGCTGGCCCTTGACTCAAATCCCGTCGGACACATCCGGGTCAGAGACAGCTTGGAGAGAAGCCCGTCTTTTGAAGGTAACGTGATTTGCTCTGCCTTTCTGAAAATGTGTCCATAAATCTTTACAATTTTGACAGAAGCTCTTCAAAACTATCGCTGGTTGAGTTGAATTGCACAGCCCCCATGCTAATCCTCAGTTTCAACCCATTTTGGACAGGTTTTTATCCTATTTCTAAAGCACCGGACAGCCTTGATTCCAAGAACCCTAAGGCCAGCGTAGAACAGCCCCTCGCCGTCCACACAGAAATTGCATCATAGCAGCTGGAACATGAAAAAGGCCACTGCTGCAAATATCCCCTTTAAGAGGATCATGATGAACATCATCCAATTATTCCAGCGTCATAGTCATCTCAATATAGTAGGAAAATAGGTCTATGGATTGGCTGTTGAGTCAGTTGCTAACATGACTGTGTCAGAGTGGTCCAAAACAACCTCTTTGCAGAAAACTCCAAAAGGCAGTTACACCTGTATAAGAATAAGTGGAGCAGAAATCGCACATTAATCAAATCGTGGTCACAGTAAATCCCTGACTAAAGCTGTATGCTTGATTTCCGCAGCCCCACAATAGCTCCCATGAAACAAATACTGCAGAAAGTTTCAGTGGAGCCAGGTTTTCAAAGTCTTCGCAATAGTGTGGGTCGTTTTTCGGAGGCTTTAGAAACATCTGCCATCTACGCAGAAGTGCACAGGGTGCTGAATCGGCAAATCTATATCGGTGACACATCCGCGTAATGAGACTCACTAGGCCACCATTATATGAAAAGACAGTTGGGGTTGTGGAGGTAAAACGTCAAGGGACATGCTGCATCTACTGCTGATCTCCACTGTTAAGACGTGTATTGAAAATAAGGCCTCTTGACGGCAAAGGTAAATGCCATCCATCGCGATGGCATACACAACAGAGCTTGTGTCTGTACACCGCATCATAGTAGCCTCTCTGAGTGGTACAAAGCCGCCTGCGCAGACCGCCGCACCAGATAATGTAATCACACAGAGCTAACCATCACCCTGTTTAAAGTCACAAAAGGGGCTCAACACAAATCAGCGCACAGTGAGCTGACTACTAACAGGTGCCCAATAGAGATAACAGCAGGCTAGCTGGGTGGAGTAAAAAAACAATGCGTTAACAATTTCCCCCGCAATAAGGGCTTGATGAATTACGACAAAGAGCAAACACGCGGCTCTCCTGTAGAGATTAATTACATTCTATTCCAGTGGGGGGGTTTTTTTCTGATTTTTTTTTTCTTCTTTTTGGTTTAGTGATTACCTTGCCGTGACCCACATGTGAGGTTGTAAAGCATGTGTGTGTTTGCTTCGCTCGCCAGATCTGCGCTGTGATAAATGGGCCTGCGAGGAGCACGCAGGCTACCTCGATGAGTCAGCACAGTTGCAGGACCTGAGAGGAGAGGACAACTCTGGGAGCGAAATCACATATGGGGAGGTGGAACAGCGCTTAGGTCAGCTTCAAGAGCACCTAAACAGGTACGTTTTTCAAAGAGTGCACAGACAGCTGAGTCTCATTTAACTGTCATAAACCAGATGGTCAGCTTAACTGGTGCGTATCATCAGAGGTTCAGTTTTCTGGATGTCTTTTTTTTCTGGATGTCTTTTTTTTTTTTTTTAATCTGTACTTTTGTGCAAACAAGCTAAATCTAAGTCTAAAAATATATCAGGGTCTCTGTAATGAAGTCCAATCATTTGACTATGATACATTGTCAAGGATATATGTAATAAAGAGTGAAATGCTTCCCCTTTTGAGTGCAGTTATTGGTGCACGTGTTGCTTGTAGCCTGTTTTTCTGAATGGACCTCATTCCTGAAATAACCTCTGAATCTCAAACAGATCTCTGATTTAAACGTCACACTATGCAGATAGGCTACTCGTCTAGCATTAATACGTTTGATTCTCATTACTTCCCGGGGAGGATAAACATGATGAGGGTAGTGATAGCAACACACCTGCAGCCAGCAGGCTACCACACACACACACACACACACACAGACAGACGAACGGCAGGTGGTATTTTTAGCAGGAATTATCACAGAGAACGAGAGACAACACTGGAGGGCTCCTGCATCACTGGGCTCGGTTCAGGCTCTTTTTTTTTTTTTTTTTTTTCTAGCTCAAATAAGACATTTTATCCACTGCACTCTACCTGACCCTGTTCTTTCCCCTAGCAGCAGCTGCCTGCGGTGTACGGGATCCGCAGCAATTTCTCTGCCATTTGTTTCTCTCCATTGACTAGCCTGAGAAGACATGACAGGAAAAAGATGTTAGTACGGCCATTATCTTCAACCAAGCCGTAGCAATAGCAAAGGAATACTCTTGTTTGCATTGCATCTGCAATGAATGTATGTCTACTGTATATGTCATTAATCATGACCTAGTGAACACATGTTGCACTCGCCACTACAGAGCAGTGCAGTAAACCAAGAACAAAACGAATTTGACAACATCCTTGTACATTACAACGGGGCTCCGGGCAATTAAAAGATTATTCAGCATTAACCCATTTTGCCTGATGCACTAAATATAGCGCCTGGATGAAATCGAGCCATAATTAGATTGAGTGAAGGAGTGTGAGCCAGTCATTTCCACAGTAAATGCTGAATTCACACCTCCCACTGAATACTCATTATCACTCCTAGCAAGAGCAGTATCGTCTGCTACGCTGGCAGATTGTGTTCCCAAGCCTTTACCGCGGCTTCATGCGTCCACCGTCAAAGAGCACAAGCGCCACCTAGTGCTCAATGAAGTACCCTGAAAGATAACACTCCTTGCATCATCAGTATTATTATTTTCTCTCTTGTTCTCTCCCTCTCTCTCTCTCTCTCTCTCTCTCTCTCTCTGTCATCTGTGCTTTTCCAGGCTGGAGTCTCAGATGATGTCAGATATTCAGACTATCCTGCAGCTGCTGCAGAGACAGTCCACCCTGGGACCCCCGGCCTACAGCGCCGTAACTGCCAGCCCAGACTACCACAGGCCCGCTGTGAAGGTCCAGCCCGTTGCTACTCTGACTTCCAGGCATTTCTTTAGCTACACAATGTCACAAGTAAGGAGGTTCTCACCTCATGCAATATAGGTTTATTCTGTCCCTGTCGTGAGTCCAATGGGATTTGTCTTGGATTCATGTCTGTAAAATATTGCTATTCATTGTTTGTTGTAGCTTGATACAGTGCTTTTCTGTAAGTGACAACTTACCTGACACCATCTGAAGTCATTTACCACCTGGCAGTCCATGCAGGTTAAAACAAAGTTATATGTTATATGTTGGCTTAGCTTAGGTTTCTGTACTGTTGAAAGGATCAATGAAAAGCGGAAAGAAAGTAATTTTACATTATTCTTTATTTTATTTTTCAATTATTATTATTCAATTATTTTTTATTTTATTTTCTTATCTTTCTTCTTGCTAAAGAAGAGGTTAACAAATGAACTCTGTGAAGGCAGCTGCTTACCTGTGAATGTTGTGTGTGTGTCCTTCGCCAGGGTCACAACCATAAACTGGAGAGGACCCATCAGGAATGCAAAGACTCTCTGCCGAGCCTGGTCCACATGAATGCACCCATGGAAGACAGCCTTACCGCATTGCTTGTGCAGAGACATGCGCCACAACAGCAGCAACGACAGCAACAGACCATAGGACATCCGCATTCCGAACTGATCCTCCTTCCAGTTGAAACCTCCTCGTCCTCCTCCTCCACCTCCTCCTCCTCCCCCTCTGACTCCAACATCAACTCCACGGGACTCCACAGACCTGCCTCAGACCCAGGATTTCCAAGGCCATAAATCCCACAGCAGCACACGCTCAAAGTGTTCTTATATCTGGGTTATGATGCTGTAATTACTGTAGTATTTTATCAGCATGCCCGCACAGACTTTACTGTTGATTTGTAATTGCTTGATAAAAGAGTTGAGTTGTTTTTGTCATCACACGTGAAATAAGGACTGTTCTCTGCAGTTATCAGTGTAATAACAGCATTATAATGCAGGTGCAGGAACAATTTGCTGATGCTTTGCTGTTTGCCTGTCTTCTCTGAAGTGTAACTCAGGGGTTACGGACTATTGCACTGCAATATCTGAAGTATACTGTAGTTTTCTTCCTTAAACTATGTGCATTATCACTGCAATCACTGACATGCACCCTTGATGTTACAGCCAACAGGACACACCATACCTGCTCGTCCAGGGTTTGAGCGTG
>OOFE01012730.1:3043-14200 GCA_900323365.1 Monocentris japonica | reverse complement strand
ATTATGGCGATAGTCTAATATTTAGCAGAATTGCAGAAAACAATATATTGTATTCTATCAAATCCATATCGCTTAAAAGAAGCATCAATGGGAGTCAAGATGTTCTCCTTTGTAGAAAAAGGAGAATACTTCATTTTGAGGAGCTTTTTGAGAGTTCTAGTTCCAATTCAGAGTTTTATTCTGGAACTGTCCAATTTGCATTATAACCCTTTATGTCAATTAGAATACATTTTAGAACGATCACACTGGGGTGACCATATTCCTCAATATATTCCCATTTGTGTTTCTAACCCATTCCAAAGAGTACCTGATTCTTGTTGGTATGCTCAAATACCCATGCAGCGCTCCCATCTCTTTATTCACATCAATTAAAGGATTAGTCCTTGTATTGAGCTCAGTCAATCAACTAGAGAATGAACACGTCTCAGTTTATATTTTTGGTGGTGGGGTTACCATTTGAATTACAGCGTGGGCCTTTAAATAAATTCATTTCAAGTAAATGAAAGTAATCTAAGCTCTATATTTAGTCACATCCCTTGCATACAACTGCATGAAGCTTGTGATCCTTTATCACAAGATTCCTGATAGCTTAATCTACTCAGGCAAGCTCCACATGTAGTCTCTTGCATCTCACTGTATCCCAGTGAGTTGTCAGTTGCAGGGTGGAATGTAGAGTACGTTGTTGTAATGTGGAATACATGTATGATTTTGACCTTGTGCACCTTTTAAAATCATTGCCCTCCCACTACCATTCCTCAGGTTATACAGGGTCACTTAATCAGTGTTGTACCTCCAAATTAGTATTTCTATTAAAACTACGGTATATAGAAAAACTATCCAGGAGGAACCCTGTATAGTCTGAGGCATGATAGTAGGAGGGCAAAGGCTTTTAGCCGGTATTTAGGCAATCATAGTTATCAAACTAAGTTAGCAAGAACCTGGTGACATTGATATGCCACAGATGTCAGTTATTGCATATTTAAAACAAAAAAAAAAAAAAAAAGTGAGCAAGCAAATACTAATTTACTTGAAGATAATTTGCAATTACTTGAAAATTGGAGTAGCAGACAACCACTGTCAGTTCTCTCATATACATCTTTTGATCAGTTATGCAAAATTTTACAATTAAGTTTACAATGAAAAGAACTAGGTTCATACAACTGTCCCAACACCTTTGCCACTGACTGTAGGTTGGCAATTCCTTTCTTTAATACACAGGACAAGATGTTACCGCCCCTTGTGCCATAAATCAAGGTAAACACTTGTAGAAGCCCAATTCAGATTAAAAAAAACAAACAAAACACAAGCGAGTGATATACCCACCATCAGATGCAACACCATAGCAAACATCAGGCTACACCGTCATAGATCTACAGAGTCATTCCTCAGATGGCACCAACCGCCAGTTACCTACCCTAGCCAACAGCGGTATGCGGCACGTCATTGGGGTTATCAAGTGGGCACCTTCTTTCACCGATGTTTCTTTAAGGTAGGCCCACGACACCTCAAGAAGGCTTAACTGTATTCCAGCGTCCTGGAAACACCCTTTTCTATGCCACCACCTCACAACACCCTTTTACCCTCGCCATTAATGCCTGCCATCAAACTAGCATTACCCTAGCCTTGGTTAGCCTTGATCCTAGCTATACCAGTACAAACCTGTGTCTGATACAACAACACAGTTAGACAACACAGCTAAACAGTGTATGTGAGTGCGAAGGGAGGGGAAGATTCGAACCCCGTTTAAGGTAAGGGGTGGGATGGCCACTACTTTAATTGTGATGCATGTTTATTTTCAGCCAAATGTCCTGCTGAGGTTGTCTGCAGATATGAGAAAGACCTTAAGATGTGTTCACACAATGACTGAAGGCTTCAATGAGTTTGAAGTTAAGTTTGAGCCTTCAACCGAAACCCTGTTGTCCTTCGCCAAGAAATGTGCCACCTATGTCACTCCTGAGAAAAATATAATTACAGAGGACATGAAGCCTAGAGGAAAACTCCTTCCCTTGTGTATGAAGTATTGATGCTGGACGCTGTTAAATTCCCACAAAAATAAATAAATGTTCTATTAGCTTGGAACTGTAGAGCAAGTTTATACTGGGCTGTGAAAGTTTTATATTTTGTCTTTACCCAGTTTCTTTTGTGAATAGTTTTATTAAAGTCACACCAAAAACTGAGCTGTGAAGGTTTTATGTCATGTTTAAAATTGTAGAAACATTATACAAGCTTAGATTTGTGAGTTGTTTTAGTTTATTTCGTAGTAAAAATATACACCATCAGGTGAATCAGTGCTCTTGTTAAATAAATATAAATCGTTGTCAAGTAACTCTTTGCCTCAGTTTCTTCAAGGTGTAACATTAGTTTAGAATAGATTTTAGCTAGAATTAATTCTAGTAAGTAAATGCATTATAGCACACAATAAGTGTGAAGAGGTGGCAACTTTAGAATAGGGACCCTATGTGTGAATTAGCTATGAGCAAGACTTCACTTTAGCATGGGGAACATATTCAAGAGTTACAATATTTAGTTTAGGCACTATCAGCACTTGAAATTGTGTTTCGTTACATAAAAATAAAAGCTATTTATTAAGCCTTCATATGGCAATGCAGAATAAGGCTCTAATAAGTGCTTTATAATGACTAATAAAGGACCAATACCCTACTAATTTGCTTGCTAATAAGCAACTACTTAAATGGTGAATATGTACACCTTAATATAAAGTTAAAGTATTTTTTAACCACAAAAACACTACTACAGATCCATCCAACTGTATCCATGCAGAACAGTAATATCCAGGGGAGTGGTGGTGGAGGGCTGCACGTTCACTCCATCTGCTGGGCAGGCAAGCAACTTGCAGCTTCCAGGGCCCCACACCTGAAACTCACTTCCCTAATTGCCTACCTGGCTGATCTCGAGAGAGCCAGTGTGGGAAGCACACGGGCTGGAGTGGCGACCTTCTGGGTTCTGGAGGAAACTAGGCCCACTTCTGGAGGACAAACCGACGTCACACCCACACTCATTTAAAGAAATCAATGCAATTGGTCTATAGTTGGACGTATGAGAGTGATCTTTTCCTTGTGCTCTAATAGGGACAATCATTGCTTCCTTCCAACTTCAAGGTCATTTCCCCCTCTAGATAAACTTTAACATCCAGTATCACTCCTAAAGCTGCATCAGTCAGATGATTTATTATTTGATCATTTCAAGGGGGAAGTTAATCCTCATCGCCTAATGGCCCATTTCATGAAATTAGTTAATTGCATCATCATCTTCCTCCCCCGCCAGTAATTCTGTTTTGTTTTTTGCCTTGCCTCTTCTGACACTGCAATTATGTACTTGTACCAGAGCTTTAGCCAGCATGTGCTTTCTGTTCACCTTTAATAGCAAACTGCCCATCCTTCTCCAATATTGGATATCCCCAATCTCTCATTTTCTTTGTCATTACCCATACTTGATCAATTGGTGTACTTGTTGCTAGTTTTACCCTTTAATGGTCTAACTACTGCTTGCCGTTCATATTCAATTAAATGCTGACAAGCGCATGTAATACTCTAAAAGCCTCATTACATGTAGTCACATTTTTCAGTCCACCACGGAACTAATTTCGTACCTTTTACCAGCTTTACTTTCAGTGGAACCATATCTACATCCTGTCTTTGAGATACTTTTATCTCTTGGAATTTATACCACTCTGCCTTTCCACATACTCACTTGTCTACCAAACCTTCTGAAACCACACTGCTTTCACAACCTACTTGACATAAAAATGGGCTAATGGTCACTTCCTACTGTGGACTGTTTGCACATCTTCCAGGAATGATACTTGCCAATGACTGTGATGGTAGTGTCAAATTTAAATTTGATTCAGTACCTTTACTAAAATAACTCCATTTAAACACAAGTCCTACAGTGTCCATCAAATCCTCCACTATTAATCCATTTGGATCATTCCTGTCCTCCCCCCAAAGAGTACTCAAACCCCACCCACACCAATTGACCCGTCTATCTTACCCCTTAGTTGCCTCAAAAGTTTCTTATTCCAACCTCTGACATGGATTACAGAAAGTCACAATTAAATTACTATCCCTTCACCGAACCTCAACTACATAATCTAGATAGTTTCCTTTACCCACCTCTCTATGAAGAGTCTTTCACCAAGGCAGCACCTCCTCTGCCATACATTGTGGCACCCCTGGGGGAAAAGCGAGGGGGTGTCACAAGTCCGTTCTGCAGGAAGGTGCAGGATTGCAAAAAAACCCAAAACTTTTAGTTACTTAACTCAAACTTATTCTCCGAAATTAAAATGTGTAAGGAGGCCATTCTGCAGCCTCTCTGGATTGTCTTCCTCCTTCCACTGTAGAAGCCACTCTTCAAGTGTTTAGTTTGTCAATCAGCTCCCACCTGGCTGATTGGTAATGCCCTTCAGCTGGGGCAAGATGGCTGACTGGCTGTTGTCAGCTGGGGAATGTAATCCTTTTCATCATATATCACGCTCCTAGCGTGCAACTGAAGGATTAACACAATTGCAATTAGTACTGAGAACATAATTCTTTGTTCAACTGCTCCCGTCTCATGTATGCTCCTCAGCATTGTGTATTTGTACGTTTTGCGATGATTGGACAAACGGATTAGTTACAGCCAATTTTGTGGCTTTGTTGTATACAGACGGCATTGGTGTATCAAGGTCCCCTTTGGATGTGAACCAAATTTGGTGTTAATAGGTCAGAAAATGAGGAAGCCTTGGGGAAAAACACTTTTTCAAAAAAGAACACTGAATATGTATACCAAGTTTTGTGTCAATGGGACCTGCAGTGTAGGAGTGCAGAGGGGTACGTTAAGGGGACAGTCCCTCCATTGATGTAATACACTATGAGTCACCCTGTGATACCTAGGACTCTTGGTGCTTATATACAGTTTCTGTACATGCCTAAGGACAATAGCATTATCAAGGTCTTTTCATGTCTGTTAGTGCCCTATTTGCAAAGACTTCCTTCACAGTAATATTGCACCGTTGTCATATCAAGTTACACACTCTACATGAGCTCCAAGTGAGGAATTTACACCTAATTTAGGGAGGCCCTGAGAGAAAAAAAGGGGGCTAGGAACCACTCCTGGAGTTGTTATCTTGTAATGTTTTAGTTGTTTAATTGTCTTGAATTCAACAACATGATAGTTGCTGAAGTCTCCCACCATGCATATAGCAAACTTACTTGATGGCCATTGCTCAATATTGTAAAAACAGACAATTCCATTTCTAAAATGTTTTGTAAGAAAGGGCTAATGATAGCTAACAACTAGCTGTAACACTTTTTAACTGGTCAATCTCATTTTGTAATGAAGCTCTTCATTTACTCTATGATTTTCCAAACAGCTCTTACTGGTGCAGCAACAGTGCAGTGGCAGTGAAGCAAGCATATAAAAAAATCTACTATAGCAAAATCGGCATTGGCTCTCTTCACGCAAACAGGCACAAATATCTAGGTCATATGGTCCAGTACCAACAGCAAAGCCCCTGGCCCACCACTTTGCTTCTAGATCACTAGTATTAGTGCCACTGGTGGTACTGTCACAGCCCTTATCCGAATTGACAGCCAGATGTCACTCTACATACACACTAGCTAGAGGTAATATGACACACATTATCTTTGAGGAGACTGCTCTCAAACAATGTTTTCATCATTTGGGTTGGAAACCCAGGGGAGGATTAAAATGGAACCCCATAATTCTGTAAATTTGTAAAAAAAAATTGGTATCAGAAGCCTAATCCTTCCCTGATTCATTGGTTAACCTTAAACAAATACATTTTACATTAAATAAATAAACCAAGTACATGATCAACCAAAAGCTTTGCAATATCAAGTGAGCACAAATATTGTCACGGCTGCTCAGCCTTTACCCTCATTTTCCCCTGAGTAATAGTCTTCGTCTTGTTGCTGTCTCCCTGTGTCATGTGTGTCTCTCTCTCTCTCTCCCTGCAGGTTGGTGGGCATGTCCCTGAGGGCGCCTGTCTGCACAGCTGATTCCAATCCCACATCTTCCCATGTGTATATTAGCTCTGCCCTCATACATGCTCACTGCTTGCTTGTCTAGTATGTCTACCCTAGTATCCCTATTTTCTGTGCTAGCGCTCACAGTCTAGTAAGTTCCTTGTCTGCTATTGCCATTATCTGTACTGCATCTATTACTCTCGAGTAAAGTCTTGCTATTCTGAGAACCTCTGCCTCCAGCCTGTGTCTGCTTCTGGGTCCACCAGTACTATATCGCTACAAATATAACATTTCCATTGTGGGGATTGTAAATACATACGCTTACATTCTGCAGCTTCAGGTTTTAATTGATGCAGCCTGTTTAAAAAGATTGCGGACGTTTTATGACGTTTTCAGGTAAGCACTCCAAAGTCTTGCAGACATCAAAGTCGACAGAGCGTAATTAAACATCTCATTTTTCCATAAGCTTCTGAACAGATAAACAGAAGTCTGAAATTCCTTCAGGTGCATCCTCTTATAATTCTGTTAATTGTCCCCCTTTGGATAGAAGAGCATTGCAAGGGTATTTGCGTCTCTCTAAACCTTGAGTCTGGAGATACAGGAGTGTCAGAAAATGTTTATTACAAAGTGAATGCCTTCACCTGCAATACTTCAGGTGTTGTCATGTGACTTGACTTTTGGCCTCATGTTTTATTTGATGTGATGCTGAAAAAGCTAATGTATTTTATTTTGGGAACCATAGTACTCCTCTTCTGGCATCTTTACACTGGCATCCTTCTGTTTGTTTTTAAAGCTCTGCATGCAACTTCTGCCACCCCCCACACACACACACATCTTTAAACATTTTATTTTAAGCGTGCTGCACATGCACATTGATTTACTGTTAGAGTAAAACTAGTAGGCTAACAGCTAGTGACCAGAAAGGGTATGACTACAATGTATTCAAGAAAGAGACACTCAGGTTTCACTGAAACTACCGAGGAGCAGGCACCAAAGTATCGTGGAAGATTTTAGAAGGATACTAACTAGGCATACAACTATTATAGAAAAACTATAAGCCCTATAGGAATATAATAAGAATGTAATGTAACCACAACACATACATTCGTTCGTTCCAATCATTTATTTACCTCTTTACAAGATCGCCGTTTATCATCCATTCACATACCGGTAGTTTCAGAGCGCGGGCATCGGGACAAAGAGCGGGCACGCGCTCCGGTGCCCCATTTATGGTGACGCGCTCTGTCCAGATGTGGGGTAATTTTATTGTAAATGTTAATATGTTACTCGATTGTTTTGAGAGACGTTTAATGTCTTCCCTATTTTGTGGGGTGACTGAGTTATACCATGTAATTATGTACAAGGCCTATATAGTCTTTATTTTGTAGTTGACATGCACGTTTTTACCTCTGTAATATAGGAAAGTGGTTTCTCCCAAAACAGCGTAGTTTGGGGAGATGCTATAAAAAGGGATTCAGTTTCAGCAAGCAAGGTAGGTGCTGCTATGAGAGCTCTGTGACCTGTTAGAAAAACCTTGAGTCAGAGAGTTGTGCTGGTTAGAGTTTGAGATTCTGTTAATATTGTTTTGTATAAGTTTATCTGTTTAGTTTCTTTTTCATTTTAATTAATTATGCATCACTGTAAATAGCGTGCACCCACACTGGGTAGTACTCAGTCAATGGAAATAAGATAATAATAAGATAATGTGGTCAGTGCTGATCAAATACCAATCATGGTAATGTATCCATCATGGTGATCTATCATCAATCAATCATTAAAGTGCAAAACTATTTCCATTTTACCAACATATCAAGACTCATCACTACAGCCTAGTTGAGCAGGGCCAAAAACAGAGGAAAGTAGGTAGCAAACAGTAGCAGAGTAGCTATGGTCCAAGCTGGACAACAGTGAGGGTCTGATTACCCAAAAAACATGACTGTCACTATTTTAATGCTCTCGCTTTTCATCAGTTGTCCTATTATGAATCATAGTGGTTGTCCGTGTCGCTAGCTAGCTAGCTTCCATCGCCCATCCCCCGCACCAACAGACTTGGTGCTCCATGTGGCTTAAGTAGCCTATCTTTCCTTCTTTAAGACAAAATTAGTTTATGTCAAAACTTGTGTCATACCTCTTTCTTTGCCTCTCTTTCCCTCCTCTTCTCTTCCCCTTCTCCCCTGAGCACCAGAAAGTTTTCCCCGTTTTAGCATGACTGTGTCCCGTTGTTTTGATGTGTTGATGGCTTTACATCAGCTGCCAGGTAGAGCTGCGCGAGTCACAAA
The DNA here is from genome assembly GCA_900323365.1 of Monocentris japonica. Lineage (NCBI taxonomy): Eukaryota > Metazoa > Chordata > Actinopteri > Trachichthyiformes > Monocentridae > Monocentris > Monocentris japonica. The sequence continues at coordinate 5,934 of OOFE01012730.1, read as the reverse complement.
CCCCTTCCCACAAACAGAGCAGACATTCCCATACATGATGACTTTATTGCCTACCAGCATGCATTTTTAACGTTGGCGCCCTATTTAATTATTAGTGAGTGACTGTATATGTGATTTTGCTAATGTCTATTTTCATACTTCCTTTGGGGCGCTGTTTTTTTCTTCATCTTGTTTTGGTGCCCCTAGAGATGGATGGCGCCCATGGCAACCGCCTATTCCGCCAATGCCCAGGGCAAGTGTAAGGCTGCATGCACGCCGAGATGTGCATGCACACCGCGGAACATTGGTTTAACTACAAGCCAGCGGTCACTGGACGTTATAATATTTTGTGAAGATAATTCTTATTATTTGTATACTAGTACTAACCTTCACTGTTATTCAGCAGTGACGATATACACCAATCAGCCATAACAGTAAAACCATTCGGCAGTGGACAGGGGTCAGCATGGGTACTCTGACCGGTCTGCGGCTACGCAGCCCTATACGCAGCAACGTGCGATGCACTGTGTTCTGACACCTTTCTATCATAGCCAGCATCAACTTTTTCAGCAATTTGTGCTACAGTAGCTCTTCTGTGGGATCGGACCAGACGGGCTAGCCTTCGCTCCCCACGTGCATCAATGAGCCTTGGGCGCCCATGACCCTGTCGGTTGTCCTTTCTTGGACCACTTTTGGTAGGTATTAACCACTGCATACCGGGAACACCAAACAAGACCTGCCGTTTTGGAGATGCTCTGACCCAGTCGTCTAGCCATCGCAATTTTGCCCTGGTCAAAGTAGCTTAGATCCTTACGCTTTCCCATTTTTCCTGCTTCCAACACATCAACTCCAAGAACTGACTGATTTGCTTCCCAATATATCCCACCTCTTGACAGGTGCCATTGTAACAAAATAATCGATGTTATTCACTTCACCTGTCAGTGGTTTTAATGTTATGGCTGATCGGTGTATAGTCAATATGAAACAAAAACTAATAAAAATCGATCATACAACATCACATCCACAGCGTTCTGTGGAAATAAACAGGGTCACATTGCATGAAATTTACACTTTAAACAATTCATAAACCATACTATTTAATCTGTATTGTTATTACATGTGCACCGGTTGCTAAATCAAAGTTGTTATAGATCATTTCTGGCTAAATTGTTTACTGATTCAGTGTTTGGTGCTGCCGATATGGAGGAACTCATTAAACATTAAACTCTCATCAAGTGTAAGCCTTGTTTATTGTCTAGTTTATATAATTCTTCCGCTAGCTTGGATCCAAGTGCAGTATACAAATAAGTGTAGTATACAATAAAGCACAGGGTTTAACCTCGAACCAGAGACGCAGTTTTACACCAGAGTTAAGGAGCAAAAACCTTTTCCGGGAATACTTCAAAATAAAAGCCAACAAACAACCAAATACACTTCTTAGAATAGAAATGCTCCAGAACTAAGGCTACAAAAGTAATAGTTACATAGCCCGCTACGAAAATTTGATTTTAAAATCTAGGACATACGACTTCTATGCTGTGAAAATCTTTTGACAGTTGGAACACTACAAGAGAAGTTGAAAGGTGGATGCATTATTCGGCAGGGCTTGTCTTGTACCTCCCGGGAAATGCATGCCCCCCTGACCTTAGGCCAGGTGAGGTTTACAAGCATGAAATTTATTGTGTAAACTCTTAGATACCCACACTATACCGGCCCTGCTGTCTCCTGTTCCTTAATTTGTAATCTCACCCATTTTGTAAAGCCATTTGGTACACACTGGCATTGTGTTCTTTAAAGCAGTATATAAATAAAGTTGATTTGACTTGTATGCTTTGATCTCACTCAGCGCGACTTTCACCAAATAATGAGAACAACTTTACCGTACATGTGAGGCACACTGAGAGAGTGCACAAAACTTTGGGCCTATCCATTGCTGATGGATATGAGCATCACAGAAAGCCTAATAGCCTGCACCTGTCTCAACAGAACAACAAGGAAATTTAATATAATCACGCTATCCAAGAATAATAAAGATTCCTCTCTTTTCAACCGTCATTTAACTGGACAGGTCAACCAAGAACAAGTTCTTGTTTGCATTGACGGCCTCCATGCCCCTTGGGTCTATAACAGCAGGCTAAGTGAAACGCAGCTTTTGCCAAAGACTGCAGAGTTAGATGGATTGGCTCCAAGAATCAAGTTGTGCTGTCTAACAGTGAGAGTCTCAGTTTTCCATTGTGCGCAAATGTGTAATAATAATAAATAAAATGTGAAATGTCTAATAAAGCAGAAATACAATAAACCGTGATTTATGGTAGCCTAACCCTGGCATGTAATTTTTGAAAATCTGCTTTTAAAAACGTATTTCAGGTGAATACTGCTTTGTACAGTGGCATGTACTATATGGCATATACTACCCTTTAAGGGGAGAAAATGCAATATACTTGCATTTCTGACTTCTCACCAAGATTAATATGTAATCCAATGCAATATGAAATTACACAATGTTGAAATATCAAATAGGACCCTACCAATGTAGTTTATTAGTTTCCATTTCCATTTACCAGAAACTAAGAAGAACCAAGCTCACAGTCTGTTTTGATATTTCTGGATCATGTCACAGTTTATACAAAATAGCTAGCGTTGGCATTCAGTAATTGAAAAATCTACTTTCATCCACAAATTATGAAGAAGAGTCAATGCACAATTTCGCCCTAAAGAATTCCAGGTGAAACTGCACTACGCTGCTGCACTTATAGTGGAAGTATTGTGGTATAAAAGCCCTTCAGACTGGTTAGTGATGCCATGTTAGAAACCTGCTCTCTGTGTTTCAATCTGAAAAGAGCACCTAGGACAAATGTGCTTGGCTGTTACAGCATAAATCTTGTCTTGCAATGGTTCAGTGTATTTTTTTT